>PVKM010035541.1:0-15131 GCA_004027735.1 Carollia perspicillata | reverse complement strand
CTGTGCCTTTGGTTTGTTTGCCTCTCTGCACTGTCTTCAGGAAATCTTAGAAACTGGCAGGCAAGTCCCATCCACCCAGGTCCTTCTCTTCAGAATTGCAGGGGCTGTTCTTTGCTTTCTGCTTCTTCCTTTGAATATAGAATCAGCTTCTCAAATTCCACAAAATACATCTAATGGAATTTTTATTGGAATTGCATTGAATTTAAGATTAATGGGAGAGAACCGACTTCTCAGTATTAAGCTTCCTGTTTGTGAACATACCATGTCCTTCAATGGTCTTTTATCACTTTCTCCATAAAGACCTAGCACATCTTTGTTATATACGTATGTTTAAGAAATTTATAATTTTTGCATCTATTGTTTCTGGAATATTTATTTTTCCCATTATATTTTGTAACTGACTATTACTAATGTATAAAAATGCTACTGATATTTATATTTTAATTTTGTATCCAGCAACCTTGCTGACCTTTCTTAATAGTTGTTAATAGTTTGTCATAGAATCTCTTGGACTTTCCATTTAGGAAGTAATGTCATCTTCAAATAAGGACAGTTTTGCCTTTTTCTTCCTGCGCTTAAGACTTTTATTTCTTGTTCTTGCCTTTCATGGTTGGCTAAGGCCCCCTCAAGAGTGTTGGCTGAAGGTAGTAACAGAGGCATTCCTGTTTTGCTTCTGATTATAATCAGAAGGCTTCTATAATTTCACCATTATGTAGGATGCTTACTATGTTTTTTTTAAATACAGTTTTTAAAACATTTTATTTATTTATTTTTAGGGGGGAGAAAGAGAGGGAGAGAAACACTTACGGTTGTCTCTCACATGCCCCCTACTGGGGACCTGGCCTGCAACCCAAGCATGGGCCCTGACTGGGAATTGAACCTGTGACCTGTTGGTCCACAGGCCAGCACTCAGTCCACTGGGCCATACCAGCCAGGGATGTGGGGTTTTGATAAATACTTTCTATCAGGTTAAGGATGTTTCTCTTTATTCTTGGTTTGTTGACGTGTTTTTGTTTGTTTATTTCAATCATAATTTAGTGTAAGACTTTATTGAATGCTTTTTCTGCATCCAGTTTTTCTCCTTTAATCTAATGTAGTATGTTTAATTAATAAATATTCTGTTGTTAACCTTACATTCTTGGGATGAGCCCTTCTTGGTCATCGTGGTATATGTGTGTGTGTGTGTGTGTGTGTGTGTTTGTTCAACACACTGCTGGATTCACTTTGCTGATGTTTTCGGCTAGTATTTTTATTTAGAATTTTTGCATATATGTTAATAATATTGATCTAAATTGTGTTTCATTGTCTTTTCCAGTTTCTTTCAGGATAATATTATAGCCTCATAAAATTAGATAGATATCTTTCCCCCACCTTTTTTCAGCCTTCGAGAAAAGTTGTGTCAGTTAGAGATGATCTGTTTCTTGTAGGTTCCATAGCGCTTGCCTGAGAAACCATCCAGGCCCCTTGTTTTCTGGGCAGGATTGATGGTAGCAGAATAAGCAATTGTTACTATTGATTTAACTTATTCATATAGGTTTTAAAGAAATTCTTCTTCAGTCAGTTTTGAAAATTTATAAAGTTATTCAGTTTATCGGAAGTTTTATGTGGTTGTCATGATGTTGCTCACAGTATTCTTTTAAAAATTTTAAAATCTCCCCTGCAGCCATGTCCCCTCCTTCATTCTCTCCGAGTGGAAGCGATCCCTGGCTGCTGGCCTAGGCTGTGTGTGCCCTGTCTCAGACCTGACATTTCTCTTGGGTTTGTGTGATGTGGTGAAATAATGCAAAAGAATTTAATATGGCCTGACGCCTTTGCTGTGAAATAGGGTTGTGGTTATTTTTCTTTATTATAAATGTAAATACATGTTCATTATTTTAGTAATTGGAATATATATAAAAGTTTAAGTAGGAAAAATTAAAAACAATCAATCATATCACTGTCATGCTTCCTATTTCGGTGTATGTCCTCTTTTTGCCTATCCAGATACATTGCATCGATAAAACCATTTTTATTTTTATATATTTTTATTTTTAACCACATCTTTGTAATTAAAATATAGACATAAAAGATTGATAAACATCGCTCAGAAAAATGGCATTTTCCCAAGTGGTGTACCTAACATGTCCT
Source organism: Carollia perspicillata (assembly GCA_004027735.1). Classification (NCBI taxonomy): domain Eukaryota; kingdom Metazoa; phylum Chordata; class Mammalia; order Chiroptera; family Phyllostomidae; genus Carollia; species Carollia perspicillata. The sequence goes on along the minus strand of PVKM010035541.1, from coordinate 13,004 downwards.
TACCCTGAACTGCACACATTATAACTCAGAATTACAAATATATTTTGAAAAAGTATGGAATAATATCGTGCATACTGTTCTCCCTACCTAATATGTTATAAGCATTTGCCCACATCATTAAATATTTAAGAGCATGTCTTTTAATGGCTCTATAATATTCCTTTACGTCCCATGTACTATAAAATACTTCTTATCAATACCCTCCTGTTGAACATTCGGGCCTCGTGTGGTAAACCTCGGTGTGAATCTCTGATGATTCCTTATGCTACATTCTTACAAGCACTTTAACGGGTCAGATTTCCAAGGACTGTCAGGGCGATGAATTGGCTTCTGTTCTTCTCTTTGCAGCAGCCCACTCACCCTGTGTACAACATTGGCCCGGACAAGGTGATCCAGGCCACCATGCACTTCCTCCAGCAGCCGGTTCCAGGCTGCCAGGAGCACGAGGACGAGGCAACGGCAGAGCCTTCTGCCGACTAGAGGCCACAGGTCCCGAGTCTCCGTGTCCCCCTGCTCAGACTGAGGATTACACGTGTCGTACATACTGAATTCTGTGCTGCACAGGCCTCGGCCACTGCGAGCTGTGCCTGTCTGTTCTTGTCAAACCGAGCAAAGCCGATGACTCTGGGTTTGGAGAACACAGCGACATGGTTTCAAAAAAATCCTTTCCACTCCCGACAAACCAAAAATCTCTCAGCACGTGCAGCATCTAAACCCACTTGGGCCTGGCCCGGGTTGGTTGGGGAACAGTACATGCTGGGAAGAAGCAGCCTCTCCCCACCAGCTCTCCAGCCTGGACAGTTCCGTGGAAACCAATGACGTCCACGCGTGTGAGTATGAGCGTCTACCGCTGCGATCCCCACTTGCACGCCACCATTAAGTCACCAGGATGGTGCCCTCCCATGGGCAAGTAAACCTGCTCCATGGCAAGACGAATTTTCCAGGGAAAGAAACCACGGTGGGGCTTCACTGGGAGGAGCCCAAGGCTCGCGCCTTCCTCCTTTGCACTGGAAAAGAGCCCGGCTGGGGAAGAGCCCGTCTCCTTGAGTTGCGAGTCCCTTCTCCACACGGGAGAACTGAGCCACACGTCTCTGGAAGGCCATGCTTGGTGCACGGGCAGGATTTGCCTCAGCCCGAGGTGTGGGAAACCAATTATGAGTGGAAAATTGACGTCAAATTCAACTCTGTGCCAGAGGAAGCAGCCCCAGGGCCCACGCCCTCACCCCACCCCATCATGTACCGTGAAAAACCCCTCTGATGGCTGCAAGGCAGCGCCTGCAGCCCGTGGCCAATTCTGCGTGTTTCCATCTTTTTCCACCAGAGCCCCAGCCCGGGCTCTTCAAAGACAGTGTTGTCTTCTCTCATCCAGAGTATTAATACTACTAAGTCTTTCACCTTAATTTCCAACTCAGGATTTATTCACGTTCTGCCCACTCCAGGCTCAGAGAAATAAAATCAAGTGCTGGACACGCCGGCAGTAGCCGCGTGAACCTGGCTGTGGCAGGGCCGAGTGCCGCCTGGTGTGTTCAGCCTCTGCTGCTCACACGGAACCCGGCCTTGGTCAGTGGGGTGTCGAGTTGGGTCATCTGTCCACTGCTGTGGTCACAGCAAGCTCCGTGTCGCTGAGCTGGCTTTTACGTAGGCAGGCGTGGGCTGTGGGCAGAGGAGAGCTCCGAGATGCAGCCTGAGGCTCTCCTCCGAAACTCTGGCCATCTGCTGCCTCTAATTCCCTATTGCTTTGGTGTATTGGACTATGTATTATCTCCTTGAAATAATAAAGGAATAACATTTTCCATGCTGTCTCTTGTTTGTGACGGGCACTAAGAAAATGCCTTCAGAATGCTCAGCGTTGGGAGTTGTTGAGGGTTGTGCACCATCGCCAGTCTCCTCCTGAGAGGGAGATTCCACACCAGGTGCATCTGATGACGAAGGGCTCCGCCCTCACAGACCTTCTGCAGCTGAGGACCCCGCGGGCCTAATAAGCAGTGGGAAAAGCTGTGTTTCCCGGGTCCCGTGGAGCGGCTCGCTTTGCTTTTGTCCCAGCACTCCGCACACTGTGTTTCCTGGTCTGTCCGGGGGTCCGTCTCCTCGACATGACTATGAGCAGGGACTGTGCTCCTGAGTGGAGGCAGGTGTTCGGCAATGCGTGGGTGGGTGTGCGTCCTGGCCAGAGGCAGGGGAGCTGTCACAGGGACGCGTCAGAATCCTGTGGTCATCCGGCTTTCTTCCTCATCTGGCAAGAGACTCTTTCCCGAGGGAGACCAAAAAGGTAGGTGCTCTGTGGCCTGACCCTGCTTGATGGACAAGAAGAGGTTGTCCCCAGAGGTAGGGCATAAACCAAGTCCACACCCTGGAATGCAGTTCCTGCCTGCATGTTATTTTTGCTCTGCTAAAAAGGGTTTGGACTACAAAGCAACACATTGAAATGCATCACCCCCATCGCTACAGCAAAAACGCCAGCCCTACCAGAGATTCTAAAATTCCACTCCTGCCTACCGTCCGTGCAGTGTACCAGCAGCCTTGTAAAAAATTAATGAACAGAAACCTCGTTTAAAGTGAAGTAGGGTGACCAGGAGAGGGAGCTCTCATGCCCTACGTGGGGCGCAGAGAACGTGGCAGAAAGTGTTCACAGCCCTTCCCAACCTCCTTTCCTCTCCACGAAAGAGCTTCCGCTTTTGCTTTAGCCCACTCCACTTGCGGGTGGCTTGCCACAGTCTCGTCTTCTGGTCTCAAACACAGGGTTACGATTGCTTTTCCCAAATAAGCCCATTTTGCTGGAGAAATATCTGGCCTTTTGTTTGCAGTCAACAGCCCCAAGGCATTGTGAGATGCACTGCAGTGGTAATTGGTGTGGCCAAGGGACAGAAGGGGTTGCTCAGTGTGAGCTGGCTTTACACCAAGGAGGGGAGATTTGCGTGGGGTCCCAAAAGGCAGGTAAAGTTTGGCCAAGTAAAGAAAAGAAGGTCGTTTACTGGTACTCTTACCTCAGAATAAGACTCTCACTGGCATATCCATGGGACTTCCTTTCCGCTCCCATCTGTTTGGAGGGTTTCCTGCTCTGAACAGCATTCAAGTAAGACCTTCAGGTAAATTATCAGATTTATCACGTGGATCCTTAAGTAGAAGGCACTCAGATAGCACTCAAGGTGGGTTGCTCCTAACGCATATTTCCCCCATCAGTAAAGAAATAGAAAACTAGTACAGATCTTTTCATCCAGATGAGCCTTGACTTCCCCCTTGGGTCCCTCTCACACCCAGGTTGATTGCTGTGTAAGTTGGGAAGGCTGCCAGCCCCTACTGGGAGCAAAAGGGGACCCCTGTGGATAAGCCAGTGCAAGCTCCCCCGAGATAACAATACCATCCCAGTCAGCAGCACTCATTCCTAAACTGCTTTCTCTTCAAGGAGTTAGAAGCCATGAGTGGATTCTGGCCACTGTAGATAGACAATGCAGCAGTGTTCTTGAGGAAGCCACTTCTCAGGAAGGCCTTGCACAAAAGCAGAGGCCATACTAAATAACTCTTCCACGGCGGCCTTCTACTGAGGGCTAACCCTACCCCTAGCTATGGTGCTTCCTGGTGCTTTAACTTAGCAGCGAGATTCAGTTCAGAAAACCCAAGGGGGCGACCTTGGCTATTTCACCAAGATTAGCTGTCTATGTGGTACTTCTGGTGGGAGCTTGATAGCTGGGAATGAAAAATGAGCGCCCCACTCGCCCCCAGGTGAACTGTATTGTTGGTAGACGACTCCATCAGCTGTAGGTGCAGATGCACAGGTAATGATGCTGCCACTCCAGTATGAAAACTGAAGAACTTCTATTCCCACCTTGTTTACATCGATCCTACCTCCAGATGGAAGTGGGTCACTGGGCTACCACTGGAATTTGCCAGTAGCTTTTAGCATCCCAACTCAGAGGGAGGGGTAATGGCCTGGGGTAGAAGAAGAATGTTTATATGCCTGTAGGCTTCTGAGACACGATGACCAGGGCTAATAAATGTATAGGCACTGCATAAACCAAACCTTAAAGACAGAGGATGTCTCTCATTCACTGTCTGGGATAAGTTCAGTTCTGTGGAAGTCTGCTTTCCTAATGGTGATAATCGAACCTGGCGTTAATGGGATACAGAGGTCTCCGACGGAGGGCCACTCAGTGTTGCTTCCATCTGGGGACACATGTCGTGGGCAACAAACTTCCTCTGTAAAGGGCCAAGGACTAGCTATTTTAGGCTTTGTAAGCAACTGCTCAACCCTGCTCTGCCATCACAGTACAAAGCAGTCATGAGCAAAGTGTGGCTGTGTTCGAATAAAACTTTATGGAAACAGGTGTGGGCCTGATCTGGCCCATCGGCTGCAGTTTGCTGACCCCTGATCTAGACTAAGCTTCATCCATATTCATTCTTTCATGGCTGGAGTGCTTTCCATGGGATATTAGTGTCAATGACAAGTGGCGAAGCTGGGGAAATGTTCTAGCCACCCACATGCACTGCCCTAGGCATTCATTCATTGTCTTTGAACAGGAAGGAGAATTACATGATTTAAGACATTGTTGCAACTTGGAAAACTTGACCCAAACTGGCTTAAAGCGAAGAGGAAATGCGTTGATGGTAAACGGAAATGTCCAGGAATTAGCTTGGCTGTGTGAGTGACTCAGTAGGTCTCTCCCCCTCGCTCTGTCTCTGTATTGGCTCCAACTTCAGGCTCTTTCCAGGTGGTGGGAAAACAGCAGCAGCAGTAGCTCCAGACCTCATGTCCTCTTACAGGCAAGTTTAGCAGACAAGCACAGCGGGCACAGTGCCAGCCCTCCTTCCCAGGGAGCATCATTGTGTTTCCCTGGTTTGCTCAGACCAAGAGCCTGTCTGAGGAGCAATCCAGGGCCAGATACAGTACACTGATTGCCCTGAGTCCTGACCACATTCTTGATGGGTGGGAAATGGAGCTCCGACAGAGGAACACAGTCTAAGAATTGGGAAGAGTGAAGCCCAAAATGCAAATTGGAGTTGTTGCCAAAAGCGGGAAAAGGATGCTAGAGAGGCTGGCTAATCACCCTGGTTCTCCACCACAGTGAATTTTTACTGCCATAAAAACCTGTAGTGGTCATTGTTGGCACCCTTTACTCCCCTTCCCAACTGTGGCAGACAAAAGGCTTGCACGGATTTGACCCCTTCCTACCCCCAGGACAAAGCCCTGATTGGCCTAAGCCAATCGTTTTAATCCGCCTCTCTTTGCTTCATTAATTTGTTCAAGTTTAGTAATAACCCAGGTCTAAGCCAATAAACATGGTTCGCCCTAGCCTCAGTGACTGATTCAGAGCCAAGCAGGTGGCCTGAAACAGGCCAAAGAAAGGAGCCCTAGACATGTTATGATAAGAAAAAAAGTAGCTCTTCCTACTAGCGATGGTGGAATGTGTGGCCTGGGGCTTCTAAAAGCCATTTTCCTACCTAAAAACAAACCAGCTTTAGAAGCTCGTATTCGAAGATTCCCTGAGAGACTGAGAAACATGACCAAGCCCTGATCACACTGCTCCTGCAGTCTCCCCTGCCTCTGGGTTTTTTAACTATTAGCCAGTTTGGGTTGGATTTATTATTACTTGCAACCAAAACATCCTAAGTCATACAAAACTTTATCCCAGATTAGCTGGCCATGCAGGAAGGTTCTCGCTCGGTGACTGAACAATGACCGTCCTTGCCACATCCACCCAAACAATATCCCCACGAGATGCTTCCTGGTCTGTTTGCCTCTCCTCATCTCATCCTTGACTCAGCCTCATGAGGTGGGCGAGGCAGGTGTATTATCTGCATTTTACAAGCAGAGAAACAGGTCAGAGAGCTTAAGTGAATCACCCGAGGTTTCCTAGGTATCAAGTGGTGGAGTCTGAACCTGAACCCAGATCTGCTGTCTCCAAGGCCATGCCCTTCTACCACTCCAGGTCTCTTTAAAGGACAGTGAAATGGGTGGTCTCAGGGGCTGGGAAGAACATAGCTAAGCATGCCTGGGTTAGTTCCAGGGCTGGGTGACTGAGGCCTCGGAGGTCTGCCCCATCTTTTACCTGGACCGGGATGGTGACAGCAAACCGCAGGGGCGGGCTCACGTCACCCTTTTAACCCATCCCCCACTCTCTGCCAAGTTTCTGGCATAGACTGACGCTCCCTGCGCTAAATGCGTGCCACTCCACTGCAGATGGTGACCCTGCATGACTCACAGCAAGGCCATGGTGAATCAGTCTTTCTGGGAGCTGACCGCAGCCCCAGTGGCAGCCAGCCTTCTCCCGGCTGACCCGGCACGCCTGACCATTTCCTGGACATCCTCTTTCATTCCCCTGCAATAACCACCTCACCTCTGCTTTCCACCAGCTGGTGCAGGAGGTCCAGAGCATGGGGTTTGGCAGCTGGTGTTCCTCCCTCCTAGTTCTCAGGCACATCCAAGAACAAAGCCAAGCAGGTGTGACAGAATGCTCATCACCAACCCCACTAAACAGAAAACTTCCCCAGTCCTCCTCCCCTATTCCCCCCCCCCCATGGAAACACAGCTCTTACAAAATAACAAGAACAATATGCACTTTTTTAAATAAACTTTTTTTGTCAATCTGTATCCCTTAGCCTGCTTCCCCTGTTGCAATCACCTTACATGATTATTGTCCATTTGTTACAACTAATGAACCAATATTGATACACTTTTATTAACTAACGTCCATACTTTGTTCAGATTCCTTAGTTTTTAGCTAATGCCCTTTCTCTGTCTCAGGATCCCATCCAGGATACCTCATTCCATTTAGCTGTCATGTCTCCTTAAGGCTGCTTTGGTTGTGACAATTCTTCAGACTTGTTTTGGGTGACCTTGACAGTTTTGAGGAGCACTGGTCAGGGGTTTTGTGGAATGTCTCTCAGTTGGAATTTGTGTGGTTTTTCTCATGACTAGCCTGGAGCTCTGGGTTTTGGGGAAGACCCAAGGTAAATGCCCCGCCTCACATCCTGGCAAGGCTGACATGCTATCAGCATGGTTGGTCACTGACGCTGTCACCCTAATCACCTGGCCGAGCTAGTGTTTGTCAGGGGGCCCTCCCTAAGGCTCCTCCTTCCCAAAGAAGACAGTCCGTGCGCACAGCCACACTTAGGGAATGGGGAGTTACGCCTACGCCCTTGACAGGGGCATAGCTATGTAAATGATTTGGAATTCTTCTGTATGGGAGGTTTGTTTATTCCCCATTTATTTACTTATTCAAGCATGTATTTACATTAGGATGGACTCATAAATATTTATTTTATACTTTGAGATAGGTTCCAATACTGGTTTATTTTCTTGCTCAGATTGTCCCAGCTTTGGGCATTAGGTGCTCTTTTAACTGGCTTGTGTCTCTCTGACATACCCATACTTTCTTAGTAAAAATAATGCATCTTTCACCCCTCTTCTCTTAGGAAGTATTGCATGTTGATAATCACCGACACTGGACAATGAGGGCTTTAGGGTTCAGTACTGTTCTCTCAACCTTTGGTCACATTACATTCTTCCAAAGTAAAAAGTACCACATGTTAGTTGTCTTGGACGTGAGACTTCATGTTCCATCTGCTGTACCTGAGCAAATGGGACAAAGAGGGTGACAGGGCCCTGGGACTTCAGCTACCAGAGTCAGCAGGATCCAAGTCACAGCTCTCTCAGGAGGAAGGCTAGGTAGACCCTAGGGCTGCAGGGGCTCTGCTGCCCAGGTGTGCTGGCCAGTGCCTGGCAGGCCAATGGTGAGTGCCCTACAGGTAGCGTCACTGCTAAGGGGATGCCAACGATGATGATGAAATGAGAATCTGGGAGATCGATGCCACACTCCCCAAGAAGGCTGATGCTTCACTGGGCTCCTGCCCTCAGATACTTCCCCTCCCTCAGGAGCAGTGGCTGCATGAGCTTGGACACCAAAGAGGCCAGTGATGTGTTGGAATGTGAAGGGTGATCGGCCCATGCACGGTGAAGGCTCTGGCCCACCTTTCATCAACAGCCTCCTCCCAGCCTCCCTGCCAGCCACAAGGGAGCCCAAGTCTGGGCTCTTACAGGGAGGAAGGAAGGACAGCATAGCGAGAGCTTGAGAAGCCACGGCCTAGCCTGCTCCTTGTCCTCCCATATGCCAGCCCTCTCTCGTTAAGGGCCCCAACCTCTTAACTCTGCTGGCAGTCAGAGCCTTGACACACACTTTTGTGCCGTGTGCAAGAATCTGTTCTCTACCTACTCTCAGCTTCTTGAAGGCAGGGCCCTGGCTTCCTTAGCTGCCCTGAAACTCCCCGTGCCTGGCAGAGTGCTGGGCTGATACGTGATGCTCGATTACCATGGGTTGAGACTCATTCAGGGGCAACTCCAGAGCTGAACTCGAAGTGCAGAGATGAACACACACTGGGGAACTGAGGTCCATTGGCTCGCACACACACCTGTGTATTTGGTACCTGTGTGTAGCAAATACAGGGTACCTGTGGCAGGTCAGGAACTGTGCCAGGGGTGCAGCAACAGGTGAAAGACCAGTCCTGGCCTCATGGGAGCGCCCAGTGTGTTCATGGCAGCACTCTGCAGAGGAGGGGACCCTGGGCTTGTTTCCTGGGTGGGAAACAGTCAGGCTGTCTGAACCACAGGTCCCCTGCGGGCGGTCTACCGCTAGCCTTGCAGTAGGTGTGCACTGTGGACGTGACATTCCTTCTCGTAGCTGGCTGGCCTTGCTGTGGCCTTTTGGCCCAAAGCCATTGGCTGCTGTCTTATAGCCCCAGATCTGTCCCTGCCACCTTGAAGCTGTTGATGGCACCGGGAGATATGACACAATGAAGCTCTCAAGCATGTGTGTGGGAGCCACATGGCTAGCTGGACTCCTGTGGCTGGTGATGAGTGACCAGGGGTATGGGTGGCCGCTCTCCACACCCACTGGGTTATTTCTTATCCCAGGTATGTATGTTTTTACATTCAATATTCTTTTGTATTAGTTGCAGGTGTATGGCATACTGGTTAGCAATTACATACTTTACAAGGTGTTCCACCGATACTTCTAGTACCCACCTGGCCCTGTACATATTTATTACATTACTGACTGTGGTCCCTGTGCTGTACTTCAATCCCCGTGGCTGTCTTGTAACTACCAATCTGTACTTCCCAGTCCCTTCACCTTTTTCTCCCAGTCCTGTCCCCTTCCCCTCCCTCGGCCCCTGCTCTGTCGACCATCAGTCTGCTCTCGGTGTCTGTGAGTCTGTTTCCGTTTTGTTTATGTTGTTCTTTAGATTCCACATGTGAGTGAAACCATACTGGTTATTTCTTGAACCAGACTCCGCACAGCTCGCTGGGCGCCGGCAGGAGCTGGCTTGTGGAGTGCGCACCTTCTTCCCCCACAGGCCTGCCACAGTAGCCGTCAGGTCTGCTTTTCTTGGCAGGAGACTCAAATCTTAACCAGGTTCAGCACTGGAGTGGAAGGCACAGATTTAACATCGGATCCTTGATTCTTCCGTCATTTAAAATTCACAGCAGAGACCCTGCTGAATAATTTTGCCCAGCAAAGGCTGTGGGTGTACAAGGGCCCCACCCCCGCAATGGACACCCGGGGAAAACAATCCTATGAGGGGCCTGGCAGTCAGAATGGGCCTGCCGGGGAAGCTGGCACCGGCGCAGGACACAAAAGCGAACCTGCTCGGCGGGTTGTGAATTGTCCAGGGCCACCTGTTTGGCTCTCTTCTAGACACGCCCGTCCTACTGGGTGTGTGCACACACATGTGCACAAAGCACACCACATCCGCCAGGGCGAGCTAGAGCATGGCGCCCACTCCTCGGTTCACACAGAGCCCACAGGGTAGTTGGTCCCCACCTCACCCTGGAAAGTCTGAGTAACAGGGGTTTAACCCCTGTATTTTTTCAAAAAGGTTTTATTTATTTCTTAGAGGGGAAGGCGGGGAGAAAGAGAAACTTCGATTGCTTTCCTCTTGCACGCCCCCAACTGAGGACCTGGCTCACAGCCCATGCATGTGCCCTGACGGAATCGAATGGGCAGCCTTTCAGTTGGCAGGCTGGTGCTCAAGTCACTGAGCAATACCAGCCAGGGCTCCGCCCCTATTTTAACCAGGCCCCGGTGGGAACTGCTGGGCAGGCCCGAGGTAGGCTTGCAGTTATCCCTTTGCCTAACACGGTGCGGACCACCGGGAACTGCAGAGACACGGACTGAAACCAGGATGGAGAACACTGCGAAGCACACAGCGTGGTGATGGGGAATGGTTCCAGTCCAGCCAGCGGGGTGTATTTCATCTCCCAAATCCAGCTTTTTCCCAAACAGAGTCAAGGTCTGTCATGAGTTCCTTCAGAAATCAAGCAAAACCTATTGGTTACTACCCTTTGGTATTCGACATACATTTAGTTCCCCTTTCGAGGATTTTAATGCACTGAAGGATGGAGTTTATTCACTCCACATGTCAACAAAACTCAAACAGAAGTGGTTGCACCGCCCGGGACCTACGAAGACAAACAGACCTAAGAATTGTTAGGCACAAGGGCTTTTACACTTACGCCTTCAAGCCTTTCTGCTGTTATTGTCTTCATATTATGCCTCAGGAAACCAGGGCTGTGTCCCTTTCCTCAACATCTTCCTTTTGTCCCCTGGCCTATTTTGTGTTGGGGAGTCAGACCTGAGTGCAGGAGAACTGCCTGGGAGAGCTTGTTAAACTGACTCTGGGCTGCCAGGCCACACCGTGCTCTAGGTCAGGGGAGCAGGAGCCAAGGGATCCTTCCAGCCAACGCCCCTGGGCATGGGCCAAGGAGCTTGCTTCGAGTAGCAACACGATGGGGGCTTCTGAGGCTTCTGAGCAATTCTTCCTGGGTAGAATGTCAAATGTCCCAAGTTCAGAGACGTTGTTGAATGATGGGAGAAGGGAATGGCAGAACCTCGCTGAGGCTGACACCAGATCTGAGTGAGGCAGCCATCGGGGTTCCTTCCGTTTTTAAGAGTGCGTCAGCCCAGTCCTGGGGTTCCCTTGCAGTCTCTGTATTCCCTCGGCTTTGCCAGAACAGGACGCATCTCAGCAGCGGGAAGCATCTGCGAGATCCCAAGAAGTCCCTTCTCGCACACTCCAAGCAGGCTGCAGGAGCTCGATGTTTCCATCTTGCAGATTCAGCCCTGGTCATGAGCTTTGCACAGACCCTAGGTTCCACATTGGAGTGAAACCGTACTGGGTATTTCTCGAACCAGACTCCGCACAGCTCACTGGGCGCTGGCAGGAGCTGGCTTGTGGAGTGCTCACTTGGCCCCAAGGTCAAGCACATGATAAGCATATTTCATTTAACCCTCAAACCATCTTATGAGGTTCATATTCTTTTTTAAAACAATAAGATAAAGTTTATTTAGAACATCACAGAGGTACAAGTGAGCTGTAGAAGAAATGGCTCAGGAAACAAGTTACAGAGACCAAAGAACTTGGAACTTAGGAGGAAGGTAAAGGTAATGCGCCTGAGGGGAAGAGGGAAGGAAAAGGTGCTGGAATGTTCCCGGGAGGGAGGGCGCCAGGTTAGACTCCTGCTATTATTATACTCACTTTATAGATGAGGACAACAGGGCGAGAGAAGTGACGCACCGGAGCGTTCCCCGCTATGACTGACAGCCAGGATTTTGAACTCAGGCAGTCTGGCTTCAGAGGCCACGCAGAAAGCACTCCTCTCTTTTCTATCATCTGCTCCGTCTTGTTTTTCAACCTTTCCCAGCTAAGACAGCTCTGTGAGCTGCGGTAACTGTCTGCTGCAGGTGTAGCTCTAGATATGAGATGAGCATATCAAGAATTTAAAAAGCTGGGCCATTTAAAGTCTTTTTTTCCACTTGCAGCAATTGTAAAGGTAGGAAAATATCAAGTTCACCACTGCATAAGAGAAAGAGGTGCTTTGAACAGGACCCTTCATGAAGCTACCTGCCTTAGTGACCAAGCGAATCACCAGGTTCTCTGGCTTTATGCAGCACCGTCCAGACGCAATGGATAGAACAAACGAGAGAATAACACTGCTGAATAGACCACGGTCAGACTTCGGGGACCTGGTGGGCACAGACGCTGGCTTCCTTAAACACACACACCAGAAGGAACGTGGCTGTGATCATGGCCCAGTCCCATCCAGAAGGCACCACCTCTAGCTTGGCTCTCTTACCTCGCCTCCCTTTCCAGGCAGCTGCTTCCGATTTCCCAGGTGAATCAGCTATCTGTTGTGGCTCTTTTCTTCCAACTGGTTTACTGAAATTTTGAGAAGCCTAAAACTGAACCCTTGTCCAGCCAATATACTGGCCCTCAGGGACATCGCCTATCCCCACGAGGGCTCGAATGTCCCTTCTTGTTTGCTCTCTGCCTACCGGGTGCCTTGCTTTACGCTCCTTCCATGTCATCGTGGCTTAGAGTCTGCAGCTCGGTTCCAATGCCTACCCTGACCAAGCCAACTGTGTGATACGGAGTTTATAACTAAGGCCAGACATACCAAGAGATGTAGTCATGGGCAATGAAAAAGAGGCAGAAAGCAGGCTAACTTTGAGGGCTTAAAAATCAATCAACTTTTCATTCCAATTTTTTTATTCCTGTTTCTTTCATCTTGAAATGGAGTACCTTTAATCAATAGGGTAATGCTCCCCACAACATTCTTATTGTCCTCACTGCAATTGTGGTTGGGGGTGGGGTGGGGTTGGTTTGACCATGTTACAAAATGCCTCTTGTAGACACATGACCCACCTGTCAACTCCCATTAATCAAAACGAGATACTATGTATTTGACATTCTATTGACAGGGACCCCAGCCCTACCATTCTAAAGAGTGACAGTTCTAAAGGAACTGAATCAGTTCTAAAGGAAAGAACTGATTTGCCTTTACTCTCTCCTCTGGTCTAGGTACAGCAATAATTCCTGTCAACCAGACGCCCCCCCCCCCCCGACACCTCCCCTCCAAAAACTCCCAAAATTTATGGCCATAAAACCTCTTCAAGGTCAAACAGGTGCAGGCTGGTGTTGGTCCCTAGCCCGAGTTGAGTTACCTTGACGCTGTT
>PVKM010035540.1:0-15130 GCA_004027735.1 Carollia perspicillata | reverse complement strand
TTCAAAAGTCTCCCCCAGAATCCCAATGCATGCCAAAAGCCAGTGGGAGTGTCCAGCGTTCCAACCAGTGAGAGCCAATGTTGGTCATGTGTGCCTTTGCTCCTCTTCTGGCTACCATGTTTAGCAAGGGGGCAAAGTCTCCAGTGACACATGTGCAGCTCAAACCCATCCCCCATTTCTAGGGGTGTGTGTCCCCCTGTTACACTATTCTTACTCATCCAATGATCCTGTAGCTCAGGACTAAGTCAGTCTCACCTACTCACTCAGGATGCACGTGGGGATCTCAGCTATCCCAGGGCTTGACCCCTGAACCCTGGTGTCTTAGCTGCCTGTCCTGATGCCCATTTCCTGCCCATTTGGGTGCCTATCAGTTATCTCTCACCTAGTTCTCTACCTGTTCATACCTTGAGTCCCATCTGTACTTTGGGCTCCTTTGACCTTGATTAATTAAACTCTAATCTAGCCTATTCTTTTGCATTGGAACAATCACTATGTCTATGCACTGCTTTGTTCACTTATGAATCTGTAGACCCGCACATAATAGTACCTTCTAGAATCTTAATGCTTCAATCCCAGTACCAATAGCTTCGGTTACTGAGTCCTTTACTTGCAAGGCTAAAGGAATCATTAAAAATAACTGAAAAGTTTCTTTCTTTGTATAAATGCTGTCCAATTGTACTGATAAGTAGTTTATTGTTGACTTCAATAATATTAACTTAGTGAAAAACATGGGTTTTGTAGCTATACCACTTACGTGCTGTGTGTAGACTTGGGCAAGAGTTTTAACTACTCGGGGCCTCAGTTTCCAGATATGCAGAATTGGGGGAATAAGAAAACCTACCTACCTCACAGAGTGGTTGTGAGTTTTAAATATGTAAAGATGTGTAATATACCGAACATGTTGCCTGGTAATGTCAATGTAAGAAATGTCCAAACCTGTAGGGAATTTTTATGAATTTATTTGACACAAGCTGGGAAGCAAAATCTCAGTGAATTGAGACATTGCTCTGGAGAATAACAGTTTTGTAGCTTATCTTATACATTGGAATCAAAGGAGGAGATGTAAGGAAGGTTACGAGAAATCCATTGGTAATAGACTTAAGAGGCAGGAGAAAGTAAAATGAGGAAATTTCTAGGATTGGAAAAAAGGCATAATGGAGAAACACATACTTTTTTTTTATGTTGGTGGGTACAAGACAGTAAATAACCAATATTTACAGCATATAGAGATGGTATGTGGAAACCAAGATGATAATAAGGGTCTCTGGGGGTCCTGTGTTCTGGTGCCTGGGGTTGTGCCTTCAAGGGAAAGGAAAAGAAAATTACTCTGGCATTTTAAAATTATCTTACTCTATATGCATAAGAACAATGGACAGGTCATGCTTGAGATAAAGACTGACCTTTGTTAAGGACTCTGTAGGCCTGGGACGTGACTACCGACCGGCTCTGACCTGCCCGGTTAGGAATTTATTATCAGATCATCCTGTGTGGTTACTTTCAGTCTCTGAGCTTGTCAGGTTTACTGTATAACATTTTTTTTTGTTCACAGTACTTTAAAAATTCTTTATAAATGTTAGCAAGTAAGTGATGGAATTAGGATTTAAACTTAGACCAAAGTCCAGAGTACATGCTTTATCACATATTTTCCCCCAACTTCTTCTTCTATTATTATTATTTCTGGTTGTCAAATGGTCTTTAATGAAATATTTTCCTCTGTAGTTCTTAACTAGCTGGGTACTCCACCACACCACTGTTGACATTACCTACGATGTCATGAGGGTGATGCCATCAACATGGCAGCTCACAGACTGAGCAGTTCCCAGGATCTTTAACATTTCCAGAAGGTTCTCTAGCTAAAGATTGGTGCTTCATTTGTTGGGCAATGATCTCATCAAAAGTGATATTTCCACTGTGCTTAATATTTTTTTCTTCTTTCTGTCTCTTGGCCATTCTTTGAGGATTTTGATGATCAGGGCAGAGGCAGAAGGCACTACCTCAGCCTGGACCTGAATGTTCTGAATGGTCAGACTGTAAACTCAGACCCTTCCAATCACCAGTTGCTTGGCAACGTCATCACCAACATTTTTTGGAGACAGACCCAGGGGGCTGACCTGGGGGGTAGGGCAGATCAGGTGTGGTGCCAACTGCCCCACCAGTGCAGCTCAGGGATACGACTTTGATCTTGTTGGGATTGAGCCCCAGCAGCATGGCAGAGGTGGCTGGTGTGGGACAACCAAAGAAAGTTGCACCTAAGCCTCCTCTGAGCCAAAAGCCCAAAGTTCCACCAATTTCTTACGACCATCTTTGGACCAAATCCAGCCAAGGAGTTAAAAATAGTTTTTATGGTTTTAAAACAAACCAACGTAGAAAGAAAAATAGGTGACAGAGACCTTATGTGACTAGCAAAGACTAAAATACAGGGTCTGACAGAAGTAACACCTGCTTAAGTGGGGTTGGTAGGGTTAATAATATGGGTGTAATAATTTATAGTTTTAATTTGAACATTTCACCTAAAGTGTCATATGGTGTGCTTGAGTGTGATATTGTTATGTTACAGAATTACATGCTTATGGTTTTGTAATGAAAAAGGGGCATTATTTGTGCCTGACTGTGTATTATATCATTATAAAAAACATTTGCTGACACCTTGTTTAATGTCTTGCTCTGCATCTTACAGGTTGTATGATTTGAGGCAATATGTTCAAAACCTGAGCCTCTACTTTCCCATCTGCAAAAGGGAGGTTATAATATCCATGTTACAAGGTTGTATAAAGACTGGAAATGATAGCATATGGGAAAGTATAGAGCATAATGTTCTGTGCATAGTAGGTGGTACTTGTCAGATTCTTTTCCCTTATGAGAGTTATACTGGCTTCTCCTAAGATATATTTAAGTTATTTTTAATATTATAAAATTGCCATCATGTCATTCCAGAGGAGCAGCCTACCGAGGGGGTTCTGAGTGATGATTTCTGAAAGAGAAGCAGGGTACATGGAAGGGGCTATCACCTGAATCAGCTGTAATGTGGCCACGCAGAGGACTCGGGTGTGTCAGTAAATGAGCTGTGAGTGGGAAATGGTAAAAACAAAAACAAAGCATGACCTGACATCAATGTCAAGTGGACATTTGGGTGAATGTAAAACAACATATGGAACAGCTCTGCTTCCCTACTTTTAATTGCCACAGGAGGTAAACTAAAAGACATCAAAGAGAAAGAGACTGTTGTGAATGACTCCTCAGAGTGACCTGGAGCCAGGAGAAGGTGACTGCTTGAGTAGTGCAGGGCATTGAAAGGCCAGGAGGAGAATGCCCGGGGCTGGTTGGAAAGTGCCGTGGTCTCAGGGCCCATAGGACAGGGCGTGTCCTTCAAGAGTGCGGGCAGAATTTTAGCAGAAGTGGGACAGTTTTTATGACCAGAGAGAGTGGGGTGAGAGCAAAGACTGGGGCAATGTATAGGGAGTTATGATAATCTCATGAATTCTAGAAGAGCAAGGGATCCAGTTTTATCTTGAAATATACATTTGTGCCTGTATTGTTCACAATGCAGATTGTTACTCAAAACTTCTTCTGCCGCACAAGTAACATATTATACAGTCCATTTTCATCTCTCCAAAAATTAGTTATTTAACATTTCAAGCTTTTGGGGCTTTAAAAACTTTTGATTGTAGTATAATACATATATAGAAAAGCAAGTCAATTAATTTTTTATAAAAGTGCACACAATAAATCAATATCCCAATTAAGAATGAGATTACCAGCACTTTAGAAGCCGTGCTCATCCTGTCATTTGGTTACTATCCTTCCTTAAGAGTAAGAATTGTCCAGATTTCTAATAGAATACATTAATTTTGCCTCTTTCTGTCCTTTACATGTGTACAATCATGCAGCATGTGCTTTCGTGTGTGTGTGTCTGGCTTCTTTCATTTATCACTAAATTTGTGAGCTCCATCTCTGTTGTTACCTCTAGTAGTCAGTCTTCATTCCCATTGCTGTATTCTACTGCGTACACACAGCACAGTTCCACTGTCGTTGGATATTTGGGTAGTTTCCAAGTTTGGACATCACAAAGTGCACTGTATAAACATTCTGGTGCATTTCTTTGGGTGAATATGTATAGGCACTTCTGTTGCTGGGTCATATGATATGTATAAGCTAAGCTTTAGTAAATATTGTTCTTTTCATGTGGCTATACTAATTTAAATCCCATATTAATAGGTTTTTGTGGAAAGGGAATAAGTAGTTTTAGAAATCTATCAGAATATAATCTGTCAAGGAAATCCCAATATAGTAGTAACTGGACCATCCCCTGAGCCAATAGAAATTAGAGGAATGAGCAGATGCAGAACAGGTTCCCTATCAGGTACAGAATGGGGACAAACTGTTATTGTTGGTACACTGTCCCCCGGCCCTTTTCCATAATCCACTGTAAGAGTTAGCTTAAATATTGTATTTTTTAGATGAATGACAGTAATAGGAATTGATCATAGAAATTTTATATAACATCTGTTAAACAGTTCCATGGGCTAGGCTGATTTCCTGGATGGTTTCCTTTTCTTATTTGAATACATATTAAATATTAGCTCCCTGCTTATGACTGGAGACTACTATCATTGAACCATCTAAATAGATAATCAATCTACTTCTGAAATTGTTGAGTGCTTTGCCCTATTATTAGAATACTTTTTGCAGAAGACAAGAATGCCTAAAGGTGGAGAAATGTGGTACCTTTTTTAAAACTGGAAGAAAAATGTTGGTTCTTGAAGTTGTGGATGCATTAATGTATCTTTGGGTCCTGGTAACATACCTAGCAAGTCATTGGATAGTTGGCTTCCTGAACTCAGTTTCAGAAAGTTACCAGAATAGTTAGAGATGAATTTATGTCAGATTAGCCTGTAGTCATGTTTTGACTGAATGTCACATAAAAAAAGGCAGTAGACATTGTCTGGACTTCTGAAATTTCAGATTTCTTCCCACAAGTCATCTTTTTTCATTATAAGCCAGAAACATAGGGTATGTTTGAAAAACAGCACGGTCTCATACATGAACTTTGGGATCATATAGGCCTGGATTGGAAACCCAGCTCTGTTACTTATTAGCTAGAGGTGTGTGACCTTCAGATAAGTTACCTACCCTATTAAACACTGAGTTTCTTCATCTGTAAAATTGGGATAACAGTACTTGCCTTACACGGTTGTGAAGATTAAAGGAGCTAATTTTGTATATTTGTGCAAATTCTCAGCCTTTTAGCCTCTCCCTCTTCTGCATGTTTCTTTTTGGAGGTCATATGGTGCTGTAACATGTGGCCACTGCATTTAGATCCACAATTCTCCTTGTGCTCACAGTTTCACTTTGTCCTGTTGCCATCCCCTCCCTATGCTAACCCTTATCAGAGAGGGCTTGTCGTTTTCTATTTACTTATCTCTATCTCTGACAGGGTGTATCTATCAGAGAGTAGGAACTATGTTTGTCTTACCTCCAACACCTTGCACAAAACTGCAACAAATTATTGAGCTTCCCTCTGACTTTCCTTATCCTTTGATAATATGAAAGTTAGAAAAGAAGGTCCTCATTTTGGTAGAGTTGCTGATACATGGGAGCCAGGACAACAGTTCAACTGACTCTTGACAGTTGAGAAAAGTTGGCTAAACTAAACAGGATGAGATTAGGGCAGAAAACACATCAGGCTGCTACAAGAAAGGGAATAATTATGTAGGTATGAAGGAAGTAGAAACATGCCCGAATGTGAGTCAGCAGCCTGGTGCTGTTATTAAAAGTGTTAACATGATCCTAGGATGTATTAATAGATGTATGACATGCAGAAGCCGTGAGTAATCTGCCTATTTTAATTCGGTATTTCTTAGGCACTTATTGAAGAGTTGTGTATTTTTCGGTGCTCCACATTTATTAGAAATTGCAGAAAAATTGAGGAGGATCTGGCTGGTGAACACAAAAATGGTCAAAGGAGTTAAATGTACCTTTTGTGAGGAAAGGTGAAACCTATTGTGATATCTTACTCCAGAGGAATAACTTGAGAATACTAAATAAACATAAAATATACTGTGTTTTCAGGATATTATATAATGATATGCGGAATATAAGATATTGCCATTAACACATAGAACTGGAAATATTCATGAAAAGGATATAGCACATCCTTGTTCCCAGAGGAAGCTACTGCCCTTTCAAATCAGACAGTGTTCAGTACTTCCTGGAAGGTGTTAGAACCTCTCTCAGGGGTCATCTAGAGTTCACTCACAAAGTCAAGTGATTCTTTTTCCTCAATGCAGTATCTTCCTCTTTGATTTTTAACAGCATTCTCTGTTTTTGGTCTATCACTGGTATGGATAATTTGAGTGCCCTTTCTGTTAACGCCTTAATATAGCTGAAACCCCTAGTTTTCCCCTTCAAATAATTTTGGCATCTCTGCCCTAGTCTAAACTTTTCTATATTTTCCTTTTGTTAAGTACTCTTCGTAAGTCTTCTCTGAAACTTCTCCCTGAGAGTCACAGTCCCTGAGAGTAAACCTGATGATTTAAACTGGATGTCCTAATCTGAAGGCCTCCGACCAGATAAAACAAACAATAGACCAACAAAAAAACCTCACATTCAACTTCATTTTTTCTCATATTTTAGAAGTGGTTTCCAACTATTTCTGTATTATATTGATTTTTACAGGTACACTTTTACTCTTTAGAAGACTAACGTTTGTATATTTATTTATTTATGTTTTTTTAGAAATATTTTTCCTTTCTTTTTTTTAATCCATCCCTGAGGATATGTTTATTGTTTTTTAGAGAGTGAGGAAGGGAGAGAGAGAGTGAGAAGGAAACACCAATGTGAGAGAGAAACATCGGTTGCCTCCCATAAGCTTCCCTACCAGGGATTGAACTCACATCCTCTTGGTGTACTGCCTGCCCTCCAACCAACTGAGTCACCTGGCCAGGGCTTTGAAGAAATACAGTGGCACCTTGATACTCATTGTCTTCAGAATTTGTCAAACTTGGTACTCGTCACACTGTGATGAGAAAAAATGTTTCATTACTCGGCCCTTGCTTGCCACTGGTCGCACTGGCTAGAACTTGTATGACTTACGGTGCTAACCTGCAAGAGAAAATGCTTTAGCAATTGTTGCTTGCTCACTACTTGTCAAAATTAATTAATGATGAGTACCGAGGTACCACTGTACTTTTCATCCAGCAAAGTCATGTTCAATCCCATTCCACCCATCACAGTATCTTGTGAATAGACCATTGGCTCCTTGGTTTAGACATCATTTAACAACTTGGTAGGAAAGAGCCCAAGATTGATTCTTTTGGAGCTTTATGGACATGGTACTCCAAACTGGTACAGAGAAGTGACAGCAATTATTTCAGTATAGTCTTTAAATCAGGTGTTCCTTCGTCCAATAGTGACAAGGTAAACTAGAAGATGAATGGAGAGGATTGAAAATTTTTATTGTCATTATGACAAGTCAGTTTTTGGTTATTACTTACCTATGTAGGCTATTAATTTTAGAATCTGGCTCTATCTGTTCCTCCCAATGTTATATGAAGTACCATTTAAAATAATTATTATTTTCCACAGGATGGTGATTAGATTGGTTTTCCTTTTATCTGACATTTAAAAACATAGATTTAGATTAAGGCTTTTTGGTGGTAACAATATTTAAATTGGTATGAGGCCATTGCAAATAAATTTTAAAAAAATTTCTGGGGCATTTAAAATTAATTCGCGATCCATGTTAACACATACTTATTGTTTGCTATACATGGCAGCTGCTGGGGATAGAAGTGAATAAAGGTAAATAATAGGTATAGAATGCATAATTATCGAACTAGTGAAGACAGAAACTGTGGAAAAGATGGTTGACCAAAAAATTTCATATCAACAACAACAACAAGAATAAAAGCCAGAGTAACTGAGACCTAGAAGAAGGGTGGCTAACTGGAAATGGAGGTTTTGCCGAGGAGGCGATGTTTAAGCTGAACTCTGAAACATACTTAGAGGGAGACAGACAGGGTTGGGGAAGTGTAATTTATGCAGAATGAAAGAAAAGGACTAAAGTGTGGAGAAATAAGGCTGCATAGTATTTGTGGGTTGCTGCAAGGAGTTCAGTGAGGCTAGAATTGGGTTAGTCTGGTTTGGAAGACTACGCTGTGTCTAGATCATAAAGCAAGAACTTGCATGGCATGCTGGGAACTGGGACTTTATCCCACGAGTCAGTAAGAAAACTTTTGCAAGAATTTCAGGCCTCATTACCTTTCACATGGACTAAAATAACAGCAGTGAAGCTACAGCAAAGGGCATTTCATCGTGGGTAATCGTGGAGGCAAAATCAACAGGACGAAGTGGTGTATGGATAAGAGAAAGGGGAAGCTGTCCAGAGAACAAGGGATATCTCGGGAGATTGCATAATACTTTTGCCATCTATTGAGAGAGTGGATATAGTAGAATTCAGTTTGAAGAGTAAAACAACATGATTAGTTTTTAAAGATTATGTTCTCGATGTCCACAAGAACACCGAGGTAGAGCCGTGTAGTGGAAAATGCAGGTACACTTAACATTTATAATAGTTGGCTCTCTGTCATGGAATGTGGCTTCTATGCAGACCCACACTCAAGAGCTGTGCTATTGTAAATGATTGAGAAATGAAGGTTTTAATACTGAAATATTCCTAAGAGGAGCATGACCTTGGAAAACAGTTCAATAAAAACAAGCCTCCTGGAGGGCTTCTTCAGATGTTTTTTCATATGGTTTTTCCAGTACCTGTGGGTGCCTTCTTGCAATGTGATGCTGTGTGAATGTTTACAACACATGTCACGTTGGCTCTGTTCTCTTTCCTGGCATTTTCCTGTCGAAGCTTTCAGACCAGACTGTATTGACTGTACTATGCTCTTTAGGTGCTTATGTTTTTATTCTGGTTAATTAAAAAGGGATGAAATAGATACAGGTCTTTTGAACTCATAGGAAATTCAGAAACTTCTTGATTTTGTTTGGAAGGCAAAAAAATTTGCAATCAGACACACACATGCACATACATCCTGTGCCTTCTGTTCTGACAATGTTTCTTGCCCAGCTCCATCCCTTTCCCTGTAGTGTAGGACCCAGCTGGGGAGTGGAGTCAAGGACGCTGTTTTACAAGCAAATCTGCAGCTCAGCTTACCCGTGTCTTTTGATTTTTGTAAAAATCTTTTACCTACCACATCAAGTTGTTGCAAGGATCAAAGGAAATAATGCTGGCAAAGTTCTTTCTTGAATTATAAAGGACTGTACAAACGTAAGAGGCTGAAGAAAGAAAGAGAAAGAACTACTCATGTTTATTTCTGATACAGAAGTGTACCTGTTTGTAATTTTTTCTTCCTGCTAAGGAGGTTTAGTTATAAGTGTGTCTCTGGGAAGATTTTTGATCGTGCCTGATTTCTTGGGCCACAGTGCTGAAAGATACATTGATCTTTCTCTGACCTAATCCCTGTCTGTATTTCAATTCAGTTGAAGTTTTTCACAGGCTTGTACTTTTTTCAATAATTTTTTACCTTAATGCTCTTTACCCATGTCCTTACAGACAATAACAACGTATCAGATAATTCTCACACAACAAAGCCCCTGGCATCTGCTTGGAGGAGAATCGTTTTCTGTGAATATGCTCTAGTGCCGTTCTTCCAAGTCTGGCTAACTTAGTGTTTACTTACTTTCACCTGT
Source organism: Carollia perspicillata (assembly GCA_004027735.1). NCBI lineage: Eukaryota > Metazoa > Chordata > Mammalia > Chiroptera > Phyllostomidae > Carollia > Carollia perspicillata. The sequence continues at coordinate 5,431 of PVKM010035540.1, read as the reverse complement.
TATTTTGATCAATTCTCTAGATCAAAATTGTCTTGTAAAACCCCAGAACTCTAGGACTGTTTCTGCACATAGGACATCGTTTCCGCTGATATTTGTGGGGAGCTGCCAAGTCACCCTGAGGAGGTGTTCACAGGATCCTTTGTGAAAGCATGTGGCCAGGTGGGGTCAGGAAATCTCACCCAGGAGCCACTAAAGCCTAGTAGTTTGGCTGTCTACCCAGAAGAGGTGGTGGCAAGTCCTGGCCGATTTTTAGACCTGGTGACTTTGATAGGTAAATTGAGTGAGACTCATAGTTTCTAATAAATAGGCATCAGAATGGTTGTACACGTAGACCCAGCTTAAAGGAGCAGGACAGAGTTTAAATATCCTAAAATTAATTCTTGATGACAAACAACTCTTCTTTAATTTACAACTATAGCTGTTACTGTTACTATATTTCACACTTATTTCTTCTCAATTAGATCATGAATGTGGCTGCTATCCACATTTGAACATTACGCCAAACATCTAAGAACACACTCGTGCTGGTCTGGAGAAGAAATCTTATTAAGCAATCCTAAGGCAAAATAATTACTGTGAAAAAGCAGAGAAATGCACAGGTTCTGAATTTCCACAAGACAATATGCATTTGAATAAAAATGTCTCTGGCCCTTAGCTTTTGTAGAAAAAAAAGAAACATATTGACTATTACGTGGAAAAATGACATGTGCTTTCCAGGCATTTGTAGTGACCAGAAAATGACACATAATATGTTGATATAGTAGTATGTGTGGGAATTACATTAATTCATTTTTAACTTTTTAAACTCAGTAGGTTAATTTTATGAGACTAATTCTAAGGGACTCACGCCAACAAATGCAGGAATTTGAAAACTAATTTAGTTTATAAAATTACATCTTAACAAAATAGAAATTGCTCAGAGGGAAAAAATAATCAGTGGTGAAAGCACCCTTCAGTATATTTAGCTTATCAAAATGTTCCTAAATGACTCAAAATGTGCTTCTTATATATGATAAATATTTTCTATACTGTAACTATATGTTGACAAATGAACAACATGTTCTGTTGGTGAAGAGGCTCCAAGTGTCAAATACTAATTATCATGATTATGATTTAAGCTTGTCAGAACTAACATCTTGAAATCATGAAGAGGGTTTGTAAAAAGATGGGAGTAGAGCATATTACAAATTCTTTTTTATTTGATTATTATTAAACTATTGGGAATATACAAATAATGTTAACAATAAAAGCCAGTGCTATGATGTAACTAACCATATCCATACTAAAGGGCATTCTACATAATATGAAACTGCCTGGTTCATCTGTTCTTCCTCCATACCTGTCTTGAAGACTTTTGCATGGATTTCTGAGTTGTTTTAACTTAAAGAGAAATGATGTAAGTGGATTCTGATTGTCTTTTTTCCTACCCACAGGAAATTGGTTTAACATTAGGAAATCTCTGAGGAGGTAAGTACTCACCAGAATAGAGGATAACATTGAGAAATCTTTTCAAGTCTAAAGTAATTTGATTAGGATTTTCTCAGTCTTTACTCAGAAGAGAATCAATTCTTTTTCTAGGCTTTTGCTCTTCCAGTCAATTGCGTACCCTAATTTGCATAATCTTGCTAAAATTTAGATGCTACCATTATACTCTCCAGCTCAAAAGTCCTTGACTCATAACCTCCTCCATAGAATCTTTCTGGAAAACTCTTTATTTGCCCTGTAGACTCCTAACCCCTTCTGTTTTGTTGCCGCTCAGGTGGCTGCTATGACACTCACCACACTCTGTGCCGCTCATTTGTCCGCACACTCGTACACCCTATGGCCTACTGTACATTTCTTGAATGCAGGGACTGGGAACGTCACTTCTATATCTCCAGCACTTAGCACAGAGTCTGGCCTAGAGTAGGTTCTTAAACAAATATTTGTGACTATCTAAAACAACATCACTTTCACTGCATTCAGGATAACTCAGGATCTAGATCTATTTTTCCAGCTCTGTCTCCTTCCCCTTATACTCCCTTTTGCTCCCAGAGTCAGTCACCCAGGATCATATGCTGTTCCTTGAATGTGCTGAGTACTTCTAAGCACTGAAGTTCTTGCCTTACGCACCCATGCTCTCCTTTTTTCTTCTTGTTGGAATCTCATTTATCTATTTCAGTCCAAAGTCTGTATGTGTGAGAAAACTCTGACCTTTCCCTAACCCCAGCTAGAATTAATTTTTTCTTCTGTGTTCTACCCTATAATTTGTTTAATCACTGTGGGCTTGCGGTATAGTCAGCTCTGTCTGTCCTAACTTCCCCTAGTGGCTGGTGAGTTTCTGTCCCCATATACTCATTCCTTTAAGATACATATTTGACATTTCCTCTGTTCCAAGCACTGACTGTGTTATGCTCTGGGCACACTGTAGTGATTATAACAAACAAAACTTCTTTCCTCAAAGAGCTTTCATTCTGGTCAGTGGAAAAAGACAGTAAAAATATATACAAATAACACAACACATATCTGATGATGATAAATACTCCAGCAAGAAAAAAAGTAAAAAGAAAGGGACACACACCGATCACAAAAAGTCCCCCTGAAGAGGCAACTTCTGGGTAGAGATCTAAAGGACTAAGGGCGATCTTGGTAGAGGAGCTTTCTGTCCGCAGAAAATAGTGAATCCAAAGGCCTGAAAGTGGGAGTGTGCTTGCAGTGTCTGAGGAAGAAGGAGGAGGCCAGGATGGTTGGAGGAGAGAGAGCTGGTAGAAAGAAGTGGAGGGCAGTGCCCTAGTGGGAGTCTGGATCACTCAAGGCCTTGCACGCTCTGGCACACCATTGGTATTTTACTCCAAATGACATGAGGAGCCTTTGATGGGTTGTAAATAGAGGAGTGACATGGTGAGACTTCTGTTTTAAGAGTGTCATCCTGGCTTTTGTGTCTGTAGGGAAGCAAGTGTGGACTTGGTGAGATTGGTTGGAGGTTAATTCTAACAAGAGATGCCAGTGACTTGGACCAAGGCAGTAAGAGTGGAAACACGGAGAGATGGCTGGGTTTGGGGCATCATGCAAAGGAAGTACTGACAGTTTTACAGAAGGGTTTATTGATAAAAAAAAGAGGACTCAAAGATCACTGCAAGGATTTTTAGAAAGGGGAAATTAAACAATCAGTTTTGGAGATGACAAAGTTGAGACATCTATTAGACATCTAAGAGGAGATACCAGGAAGGTAGGTTTGTAGTTAAGTCGAGTTCAGAACTAGAGATAAAATTTAGGGATTTTTGTTCTGTGAGTAGATAATATTTAAAACTCTGGGAATAAATAAAACATCTAATTCAGTTAGTGTAGATTATGAGAGGTTTTTAATGACTAAGTCCTCCACAGTTTAGAGATAAAAAATGAGGGGAAACTGCTAAGGAGGCTGGGTGGGATCCCTTGCTCAGTAAAGACTACCTAGTTGACTGATTGTTTCTAATGTAAGGGCAATTCCTCTCATTCCACTTTGGATGGTTCTTACTAAGTAGGAAGTGACAGAAGACAATGAAGTATTTCTGCTACTTGATCTTAAAGATGGAGTTCCATAAGCAGTTGTCAACCTGAAGAAGCAGTTCTATACCTGCCAAATTCCCACTTCATCCTAAGGCAAAGGAGTAATCCTGCTCTTCCCTCTGCGTATATCTATGCTTAGAGAGGAGAATTGTGTGGCTTATCACATCTGCAAGGTTGCCTTTATTATTTATTATAATTAATGTCACCTTTATTGGGAATGTATCATGATTTGGCCAGGGGCCAATTCTATGGTGACATAGTTGGTTCTGTGGCTAACTCAGAACACTGAAGTGTTTTCAGTGCAGGAACACCAGTAAATTACCTGCACCGCATGACCTAAGTCATGGCAGTGTCTTTAGCACATCCTTCACTCGCTCTGGGTTTCCACATTGGGGTGTGTAACTGTCAAGTATTCCAAACTGTGAATGTTTCTAAGGATGCAAATGAAGCCTGACTCATCATGAACCTGTGAATTCACCCTAGGCACCAGAGCAGATGGAATGTGAACAAAGGTCAAAATAGATTCATCTTAGTTGTATGTCTGCTGACATTGTAATAAGTACTTAACTGCCTCCATTCCCTCCAAACAGAAAATATGAAAACCACCCTTGATAGCTAAAAGCAGCTTTTCAGTCAACTTCAGTGGCATTTCTTAGCTTCAAAGTGGAGCCTGCCATCTTGCTATAATAATTGTCAATTAAAACTGGCAACATGAACGTCTGATGGAGGAAAACGGAACTTCATTTCTCAGAAAACTATCAACTTACTTCTTTAATAGAGAGTGACAGAAATTTTTTTCTTTAAAAATAGATCGTGTGTATGAAAGTTCAGTGCCTTTGGATTCCATTTTATGATTTTCTATAATGTCTTTGTTTTCTTAAGTATATATTATCCACTAAAATAATGAACTTTATTTGTCTATTCTTAGTTCCTATCTAAAGTTAATTGGTGGGGATATGAACAGTTACATAGCACATTTAATTAATGTCATTTACCCATCATTAAAATCTGTAAGTCAGGCAGTCTTGTACTTTAACTGCAGAAAAATAAATGGAGGCTTAGAAAGGGTAAATGGTGTAACACGGTCATTAAAAATAGTCAGTAGAGCTGAGACTGGAACTTAGATCTGACTTGAAGGCTGTATTTCTCCCTCCAGACTATACTATGATCCAATGAATAGACAAAGGCTGTTTCCCATGTTTTTATTACAGATAACCTAAAAAAGAAAAAAGTTTGAAAAGAAAGTTTATTCTCTAATAGATCCATTTTTTTCTGTTTTTTTTTTTTTTTAGGAGCTGGACTAAAAAGATCACTGAAACAGAGCACAGTCTTATATCTTGCAAGCACCATTTTATAACTCTTTGAAAATTGAATATATGTGAAATGACACAAAATGTGGGAATGGTATAAACTCATTTCATTGAGCTATCTGACTTTGTGAGGAGACACAATTTTATTCTTCATAAGGTTTTTGAGGGAGTATATATCCCAACACAATTTATGATGTCACATATCAGAGTTTCAAAGTTCAAATAAAATTAAGGTGGAATTGAAGAAAATAAAAGAGAAAAGAAAGATAACCCCAATAATCTAGAGACTATGGTAGAAATGTTACTTAAAGAGGCAACATATATCTACCAAGTGGCTTCTAATATTGAAATATGCCCTGAGGTTGGCTCCAAAGAAGATGATGAAATAGTCAGTGAGTGAACTTCTAGTGAAGTTATAGTTGGCCATAAATTTGTCTTGGAAAAGATGCAGTGAAAAATTTCTCAAATATTTATTTCAGCAGAGGAATTTTAAGTGAAAAAGATTCTGGAGGGAGAAAATGGACCGCTGCAGACAAGAGAAGTCATGAAACAGAAGAAGGAAAAAAGTCTTAACAGAAAGTTGCAGTATTTGT
>PVKM010035539.1:0-15139 GCA_004027735.1 Carollia perspicillata | reverse complement strand
GTTGCTGCCAGCACTTGGCTATTATAAAATGTGCTGCCGAGGTGCTTTGTTTATTTGTTCTTCTTTTTAGATATCATGTCAGGAAATTTTGATTCATTGGTTCTAAAACTGAGTTGGGAATATACATTTTAAAAAAACTTCATAGGTCTTTTTTCTGTCTTTCTTTTTATGAAAAACACTTTATTGAGGTATGATTAACACACAAAAAGCAGTGCACATTTAGTGTGCACAGCTTGATGAACTTGAAATAAGTGTGCACCATGAAAGCATCACCACAGACTATGTCATAAATATAACCATCACCTCTAAAAGTTTCCTCCACACCTATATATGTATTTATTTATTTTGAGTGATAAGAACACTTAATGTATGATCTACTCTTAATGTATATATATATGATACATATTGCTATCTATATGCTCTATCGTTTTCAGTAGATCTTTCTAAAGAAGATGCTAGTTGGACACTTAAAACTCAAGAGAGTAGGTCTCATAAGAAGTGTTCTTTTCACACACAAACACATGCAAAAGCAAATGGACCCAAGCAATCTTTTTGGAGGTGATAAATATGTGTATCACCATGAAAGTGGTGGTATCACAGGCATATGCATATGTACAAATGCATCAAAATATATCCATTAAATATGTGCAAACTTGTAGTTTAAGTATACCTCAACAAAGCTGAAAAAGGAAAATTATAAAACCAGAGCATATGCCTAAACTTGATCAGACATCAACAATTTTAAAAATGATTACAAATAGTCAGAAATGTAGTTCACTTCATGGAATTTAGCACCTCATCAGAATATGAAATTAAAAGCTGTAAGTCATGAGGAACTATATAGTGTTATGCAGAATTAGGAAATGCCATGGAAAGCCATTGAGTCCAAAGAGTCAAACTATGGAGATTTTAGTGGAGGAAGGAAGGAAGGAAGGAAGGACACCAATAGCGAACCATTGTCTTTTCTAGGGAGCCCAATTCACATTTTAATTTCTGGCCAAGCTCCCTTTGTGAAATGAGGGATTTCAATGAAATAATAATTGAGTTTTTTTTTTTATCCCTAAAATCTATATGATGAATTTACGGAAGTCTGCAATTCCAAATTAAACCAATGTCCAGTGCCCTTACTTAAAGCGCCTTGCCTATTCCCAGAATCTCTGTGGGTTATGGAAAAAAAAATGGCCTTCGGTTTTGAATAGTTCACCTGATGGGACTGAAAAGTTAGTCTCAACTGTGGGATTCTGCCAGGAAGAAATTCAAATAATATTTTAATTAGTCTGTCAACCAGCTCAGTTATGTGTGTTTTAAGTTCATGGATACCATGAAGCACAGATGGAGGAATTTTAGCATGCTCTCCAACTCCAGCATCTTCTAGGTACAATTAGATTAGAATTTTGAATTGAACTTTGGATTTCACACCAAAAGATGGAATGGTGAAAGAAACACCTGTATACCAGGAGGTTTAACTTCTACCTTGCTATTTGCTGCTTGGTGGACAAAGCAAATTATTTTGCCTGGGCTTCTGTGTCCTCATATGTTGAATGAAATAACAGTCATCGTATTTATAAGAACAAATGTGTTCAGGAAAGGCATAGTGAGAAATAAATATTAAAGAGTTTCAAATTGTTGTTAAAAGATGAAGAGATTTATGCACTAATGATGGATGGCAGTGAAACCTGGGGAGAGTGGCACTTTATCCCCTCCCGTACTCTCTGGGCTGGGTTAGACTCACACAGGTGTCTGTAGAGAAGGGGAGTGGCACAGAAGACAAATCTGCAATATAATGGTGCTCAGTACAGTCATCAGGCTGACAATAGAAAGAAGAAGTCACTGTGATAAAAGAATAAAGGAATGAGATCAAAAGCTGGCTGTTTTTTAAGTTTTTCTAAGACATCCCTGTTTTTTTCTTACCCTTTTCAATCATTAAGCATGATGCTTGCTGTTCTATTATTTCTATGAAGCCGATACTCAATAGAGTGTGATTGCATGTGCAAAATGAAAGGATTCATATTCCTATGCATTTCTAGATAATACTCACCAGATTTATACATTGAATATATCTATATGTAATTATATATATTTAATATAAGTATTTATTATATATTAATATGCAATTAAGTGCACATACATGCGCCATAATGCACAGCACATAAAATCAAAGTTGAACTGGGGTCACATGAAAGGAGCATTTTTAAAAGCAAGAACAAAATCAGAGGTATAGAAGAGGCACATGTTTCAAATGTAAATGTGATATTAAAAATGAGAAAAGAGAATTTTATTAAACAGTATTTGATAATCACTAAGTCACTATGCCTGACTTTTTAACACAGGATTTTATTTTTTCCTGCCAAAAAATGTCTATTTATAGATGATGAATCTGAGACAAGCCTAAGGCCACAGAAAGAACTACGCTAATAAATGTTGCTAGAACTGAGATTTGAACCGAGATCCACCTGAAGTTGGATCAGACTTTCTCCATTCGCCAATGCTACATTCCAAAAGGTATGTCAGTTACGTTCAGCTATTTATGTCCACGTAGCCTCCCTTTGCCTTTTCCCAACATCTCTTAGAAGAAGAAAAGACTACTGAGGCAGTGTGCTGTCTATTTAAGTCAACTCCCTTCACACATATTTTGATCTTTACTCTTTATTTCATCATGATATTTATCATCACAGACAAGTGATTTGCCCATGTACCTGTGTCTTGTCATCCTAAGTAGAAAATGTTTGTGACAATTAGGACGTTTAGCCACTGAACTGAAGTCCCATGCCCTGTGAGTCACACATTAATTAGTGCCACACCGGATATGTATTGTCAAAATATCCAGATGAATTGCACTGATACCAAAGCTAATCAACACCTTATTTTACTTTCAATCTATTAAATAATGAGGTTAACCACATTCTATCAAAACTTACCAGACTGAGAAATGTACCAATTTAATGCAGCAATGGAACCTGTCATCATGAGCTCAAAGTAGAGGCATCCTTACTTCTTCATTGTTTTCAAAGACGCTGATGCCTCAATAAAACTAGAAATAGGGTCACCCCCTCTTTCCCTTTCATATCAGACATAATTCATATAGTTATCTTTTATTGTTATGGGTATTTTATTACAGGCTTTCCTGATCCTTCATTTATGAGTATATATACCATCTGCTCTTGATTCTATTATATACCAGGACCATTAAGTAGAAGAATTATTTCTGGAATTATAAAATGAAAAAAAAATACTTCACTAACAGTTAGAAAATAATCTTTTTTATAAAAGTATAAAATAGTATAATTCTCAAAACATGTTATCCTTTTTCTCAATAACCTAGCAAACACGATATGAATAATTGATTTTTAAGTATACATTTTACCCCAAATATCAAATTACTTTAAAGAAAATAGATATGAAGTGGAAAACCACAGGTGATTATGGGCTTTACTCAAATTTAGGACTCTAAGCTAAGGATACATAGTAGAAATGGATAGAAGGGATTGTACTGGGAAGCGATGGAACAGAACCAGCTTGCATTAGAAAGGATGTCTTATAAGGCAGACATAGAGAAAAACGTTCCACTTCACCACCTGTCAAATGAGAATGGCAGTCTGGGATGGGCCCTTCACACACTTTCACATCTGGGGTGGCAGCTGATGTCATGTACACTTCCTTCGTGTGTAAAGTCATCAGCCACTCCAGCTAGAAGGGAGGCACCTGATATTTCTTCCACTAGCATCTAACGCTGGCTTTTCGTGAGCCGCAGGAAAGACCTCACAGACCTTCTTCACATGGCTCCATGCCTCTCACGCCCTGAGACAGCTGACATTGTCCCCACACAACCTCGATGTTGTCACAAAAAAGTGCTGGCGATGGAAGATTACGGGGAGCCAATGGCATCACTAAAGGCATAAGGTAACAAGAGGTATCTTTTTTGGTTTTTATCTTACTCACCCACTCCTTACATCAACATTTGTCAAAAACTGTTCTGTGGAATAATAGTTGCAGGGGATACTCACTTTAAAAACAAAAATGCTCACTGAGTTACGGAGGTTTGGGAAAAACTCAGACCACACAGCTCTCCCGCAAATTCACATGGCAGTCTAGCCTACTAAAGGTTCTGAGAATTCCAGAGCTTTAAAAAAAATCTAACTTTTGCTAGCATTGCTATGTGTATTTGAACACTTTTTTAAAAAGCTTATAGAATTAATTTCCACCAAACTACTTGACGAAATGTTGCCCGGTACAACCCAATTAAGTATTATAAATTATTTGTACACAAGTCTCAAGTCATTCATGCAAAGATATTTGATCTTTCCTTCCCTTTAATACCATAAAAACATACCATATTTACAGATAAGCTCCATGAGGGGTTTTCCCCTCTATTTATTTTATCTCCAATGCCTAGTGGAGTTACCAACACAAAGTAGGCACATCACAGATATTCCCTGAACAAGTTGTAGGGTTTTCCACTGCCATCAGTTTCTTACCTACTCTCATTCTTTTTAGCTTTCCCTTCAACATCTAGAGCTCTCTCAGGCTGTGTCCCCTTGCCCAGCTCTCAGCTCTCCCTCTTTGCCCAAGTTTGACGTGGGGTCTTCTTTGTTGCAAGCTGTCTGAGTCCTGACTCCCTGCTTGTCCTGACTTTCTTGTGAGTCTGCTTACCAGCTCATGGTCTGCCCTAACCTCTGAAACCTGTGTGACCTCTGCATTCTGCTCCTCGTTTCCCAGTTCTGTCTTCTGCCCACATACCCCCAGTCAATTGTGAACGCACATAACAACAGGAGAGTCGGCACAAGAATCCAAAGAAGATAGGCCATTTGGACTCAGGGAACATCTAGAAGGGCTGCAAGTCAGGTTTTCTGAACAATCGGCACACATTGAGCAGTGGATCAGGTGGATCTCACTCCAGGAGAAACCCAGCACTGACTGCAGGGTAAGGAGGCTGGACACAGGGCAGGACCAAGACGAGTAAATCAGCACATCCGGAAGAAAGTAACTGATTTCACTGCAGACGAAAATTACCTTTTACCTGCCACATGCAAAATTGTAGGAGCAGCTACATGAGAAACAAAGGGGCCCCGACACTGAGATAAATAAATTATAGTTTATGCTTGAAAGGTGCTTGAATGCAGGCTCCCTTCATGAACAGCATAAATCTCTTAGCATGCAGCAACTTGTCGGGCTATTGCTGCGACACCCTAACTCAAACGGCCAAGCTTGACAGTTATGCCTCTGCACTCTTCTAGTTTCTCCATTTTCTTTTCACAATAAGAAAACCCATGTACCAGAAATCCAGAGAGGCAGCCCTTCTCCCCCACCACACCCCAGACTCCCAGTGCGAGGCGCTGCTGACTGCTCCCACAGACCGCAGGCAGCGCAGGGGCCGACGCTGGGGCACCGCTCTGTGGGCAGGACTGTGGTCACGGCAGAAGGGAGCCGCGGAAGCCTTTCTGTTCTTCTATAACTCAGGCAAACTAGATGATGAAACATAATTAAAGTTCAGCCTCATTTCTGTTCCCTTACAGAATTAAGCTACAGTGAGAGACGTAGAAACAAGAGTAGAAGGGATGATTGCTACCCTGAGGTGGCATGAATATAATGAATTAATTTCCCTACAGCATTCTTATGACTAAACATGCTGCGCTGAATGTGGTGAGTCTGCGAACCAACGCCAGTCATAGCCTGGGAGCCCCAGCTCTGCCATTGTGCTTCAAATAGAGTCTCTGCCCTGTGCACAGAGACATATGTGCAAGGATGTTTATTGCTTCATTGGTTTTAGTAGCAAGAGATTACAAACCACCTAAATGTATATCAATAGGAGACAGGGTAAATAAACAGTGGCACATTAATAAAATACTATGCAATATTAACAGTCATTGAATGGTTAGATGGTTACTGGGAGTAAAAAGGGGGGCACAGAACAACTGTCTGCAATATGTACCCATGTTTTAGCATGTATGTATGTGTATAAGTATATTATATATGTGTGTGTATATATTATATGTGAAGTATGTTTAGGTATGCACAGTCTATCTCTTGGCAGACACAACAGAAACTGACAATAGTTGAAATCTGAGAGAGAAAAGAATTTTCACTGCATAACCTTTTGTACCACTAGTCATTTTTGTCACCTGCTTGTATTAAGAAAAATAGTCCATCCTATCTGGACGCCAACCCCTCTCTTTGAACAAAGAGGAGAAAGGAGGAAGAGACCATATGGGACACTTTCGTTCTAGAATGCATAGCGCGTGCCATCATCATAATTAATCTGTTTTTAAATCTAAGTAGTAGGAGCCCTCAGCCCGGAGTCCAGGCCTGCAGAGGATTCATAAAAATTGAAAAAAAAATGAATGTATCTGCTTATATTTGTTTTTCCCTTGAGAGAGGGTTTAGAGCTTTCATCACATCCTCAAAAGAATGTAAGAGCTAAGCATTGTTAAGGAATACTCTTCAGCTTAGGCAGACTTTATGGAAGGCTTTGGTCAATTTGTGTCAAATTTTGTCAGTTCTTGTGATTACATATGATATTAGATGAAATCGCCATGTGACATGTTTGCTTGTCAGTGTAATAAATATTCATCTCTTTTTAGTAAATACTATGGATTCTGACCTAATCTTATAGTCCTGTGGTATGAATCTGTAACAATGATATCTTGCTCCGTGCTTTTTAAATGAGAAATCACAGACCCCTACGGTATTTTGCTAGCTGGCTAGAGATTGCTTGAGGCCACAAAACAAATAAAACACACCTTTTGGCAGCATCCATTTTACTCTCGAGTTGCAAAATTTTATTTTATATTACAACAAAGTTAGATTGATTATGTAATATTTAAACTTATTTTTGGAATAACATGAGATCAAAAATGTTTTGTGCTCCAGAGAGAGACACAATTTGTAGTTATAGCCTCAACACTCCCAGAATTTGCATTCCACTCTGCAAGAGGTTGACAGGTGTATTTAAAAATGTCTGCTTTACATTTATGAATGCTTTACAGTTTATAATGAATTAATAATCCTTTATATTTGCTTTCATCATTCAACCCTTGGAGTAGATGACAGGCACAAACGTACAGAGTTCTCAACCTCTCAGCATTAATATTCTAGTCCAGATAATATCATTTACTTAAAACAACCACAAAAAGTACATTATAGTTAGCCTTTAGTTAAATAATTTACCTCACTGAATGGTCATTAATTATAATATTGTAACAACTATGTATGGTACCGGGGGGCACTGGACATATTGGGGGACCCACTTTGTAAAGTATACGATTATCTAACCACCGTGCCATACACCTGGAGCTGATACAAAATCATATTGGATGTAAACTTTAACTGTCAGGAACATGTATAAAGGACACATGGACAAAGCCAAAGAGGGGTAGGATCGAGGGTGGGAGGTGGGCATGGCTGGGATGGGGGAGAGAGGTGGGAGGAAATTGTAGTTGAACAACAATAAAAAAAGAGAGAAAATAAGTAAAATTAAAAATATTAAAAATATTCAAAAAACTAAACCTGGACAATTTTTACTGGCTTTCAGCAGAATAAGCTCTGGGGTGTGCTATTTCTTGTAATCACTGGAATTCATCACTTCTTAATTTGTGCCCCTTTGGTTGTCCATTCCTTTGCCCTCATAAAGCAAACTAGATTTGATATCAGAAAGAAATAAAAGGTGTTCAGTCCAGCATGTAAGAAGCTTGGACATCACCATTCCATCCCAACAAGTAAAAAGGTAAACAAATTGAAGAACCAACAACTCTTCTTAGATCTACCAGAGCAAATGAGGTCACAGGGCAAACCACTGTCCCCAGTTCGGGGGCAGGGGAAAAAGTGAATACAAAGAATCACAACTTAACTGAAGCAGAAATCCACAGGCAAAAGCCTTTATGGGAGCAAGTGTGAGGTAGGAAAACCTAAACGATAACTGACAAATTGCTGGAGGCTCATAGCGGACAAGTCCGAGAGGTAAAAACTCCAGGAGAAGCCCCCCGCCGCACCTTCATGAGTTTTACTTCCTGAATCTCTACTAGCGCCTTACAGTGAAGTTCAGTCCGAGTTAAGGGAGGGGAACAGAAACCATGTGTAATTCACCGGAACACTTGGTTCTTCTAACAAGGCCTGTCCTCAGGCCAAACTATTAGCAGAGACTAATCTTCCGGGGTTTTATCAGAGCCTAACGTACCTGGGGAGGGAGGTGAGCAGAGAACACAGGCATACCTCGTTTTACTAAGCGTTGCAGATAGCACTTTTTTTTTTACAAATTGACTTCTCCCAGCAAGAAGTCAAGCAAGCTTGCTCACTTCTTGAGGGAATCTAACAGCATCATTTTTCCACCAGCATTTTCTCACTCCATGTCTCTCTATCACGTTTTTGTAATTCTCCCAATATTTTAAACTAGATTTGTTACAGTGATCTGTGATAAGCAATCTTTGGTGTTACTATTGTAATTGTTTTTGGGGGTGCCACAAACTGTGCCTGTATGAGAATGCAAATTTAATCTCACTGCTCTACCAACCAGCCATCCCCCCATCTCTCTCAGTCTCCCCAGCCTTCTGTATTCCCTGAGACGACGATATTGAAATTAGGCCAGTTAATAACCTACAGTGGCATCTAAGTGTGTGAGTGGAAGAGTTGCACTTCTCTCACTTCAAAACAAAAGCTGGAAACAAATATGCTTACTAAGGAAGGCATACTAAAGCTGGCATAGGCCAGAATCTAGGCCCCTTGTCTCAAGCGCTCGGCCAAGTTGTGGATGCAAAGGATAAGTTCTTGAAGAAAATTAAAATTGCTGCTGCAGGGAACACTTAAAGGATAAGAGTGCAACACAGCCTTATTGCTGATATGGAGAGAGTTTGAATGGTTTGAAGAGAAGATCAAACCAGCCACCATTTCCCTAAGCTAAAAACCTAATCCAAAGCAAGGTCCTAACTCTTCAATTCTACGAATCTGGCAGAGGTTGGTCCATTAGGTTTAAGGAAAGAAGCTACCTTTATTACCTAAAAGTGCAAGGTGAAGCAGCAAGGGCGGATGTAGAGGCTGCAGCAAGTTACCTAGAAACTGTAACTAAGATAATTAATGAAGGTGGCTACAAATCAGCAATGTAGATGAAATAGCCTAATACTGGAAAAAAGATGCTATCTGGGACTGTCACAGCAACAGAGTCATCAGTGGCTGGCTTCAGAGGACAAGCTAATGTAGCTACTGACTTTAAGATGAAGGGAAGTTCCATTTACCGTTCTAAAAATCCTAGGGTCCTTGAAAATCAGGCTAAATCTACTCTGCCTGTGCTGTATAAATAGAACAACAAAGCCTGGATGACAGCATTTCTGTTTGCAATATGTTTTACTAAATATTTTAAGCCTACTACTATTAAGAATTCCTGGTCAGAAGGAAAAATTTTTTTCTCAAATTATTACCACTTACTGGGAATGCTCCTTGTCAACCCAAAACTCTAATGAACATGTACAATAAGATTAAGGTTGTTTATTTTCCTGTTAACAGAACATCCTTTCTACAGCCCATAAATCAAGGAGTAAACTTGACTCTCAAGTCTTATTTTTAAGAAATACATTTTATCAAGCTATAGCCACCATAACTAATGATTTCTCTAATGAATATGGACAAAATAAGTAGAAAATCATCTGGAAAAAAATTCACCATTCTAGATGTCATTAAGAACAATTATGAGTCATGGAAATAAGTCAAAATATCAACATAAACAGGAGTTTAAAAGAAGTTGATTCCAACCCTCATGGATGACTTTGAAGAGTTCAAGACTTCAATGAAGAGGGT
The DNA here is from genome assembly GCA_004027735.1 of Carollia perspicillata. Lineage (NCBI taxonomy): Eukaryota > Metazoa > Chordata > Mammalia > Chiroptera > Phyllostomidae > Carollia > Carollia perspicillata. Next base: position 5,359 of record PVKM010035539.1, on the reverse strand, counting down.
AATTGCAGATGTGGTAGAAATAGCAAGAGAACTAGAATTACAAGTGGAGCCTGAAGATGCAATTCCATCATAATCTCATAATAAAACTCTAATGGGTGAGGAGTAGCTTCATATTGATGAGCAAAACAAGTGATTTCTTGAGATGGAATCCACTCATAGTGAGGATTCTGTGAAGACTATTGAAATGACAATGAATGATTAGAGTGTTATATAAATTCAGCTGGTAAAACAACAGCAGGGTTTGAGAGATTGGCTCCAATTTTGAAAGAATATCTACCCTGGGGAAAATGTAATCGAACAACATCACATGTTACAGAGGACTCATTCATGAAAGGAAGACTCAACTGATGCAGCACAGCCCATTGTTGCTTTACTTTAAGAAATTACTGCAGCTGCCCCAAACGTTAACACCCACCACTCTGATCAGCCTTCAACAGTGAGTCAAGACTCCACCAGCTAAAAAGATTACAATTTGCTGAAGGCTCAGATGATGGTTAGAGTTTTTTAGCAATAGAGTATTTTATTAAGGTGTGACATTGATTTTTTAGACATAATCATATTGCACACTTAATAGACTACAGTATAGTGTAAACATAGTTTTGTATGTGCTGAGAAACTCCCCCCAAAAGCTCGACTTTCTTTATTGCAATATACCCGTCATTGAGATGGTCTGGAACCAAACCTGCAGACAGACACCTAATCATAATTCTATAGAAGGCACCGACTCTCCCATACCTTATCATGACATTAGTAAAGGTCTCTTTGCCTCAGTTCCTTTTTCCAGTACATTATATCCACTGTTCCAGAAACAATTGTGAGTCTTACTAAAAAGCAAAAACATCTCAGTTTGAAGAGACTAAATAAGCAACAGAACAATAGTCAGAGATGGCAGGGAATGTTGAAATTATCACACCAGAAATTCTAAATATTATTAATATACTAATATCTTTAATGGAAACATAGACAAGATCCAAAAACAGATAGGTAATATAATAAAAATATAAATTTTAAGAAATAATAAAGTAGAAATGCTAGAGATAAAAACACTGTAACAGAAATGAAGAATACTTTCTATGGGTTGAGTTCTTAGTAGATTAGGTGTAGCTGAGGACAGAATCTCTGAGCTTGAGATTAGGACAATTAAGTCTGTCAAACTGAAAAGCAAAGAAAAACAGATTTAAAAAAAGAACAGAATATCCAAAAATTATGCAATGTAAATATTATGGCAATAAGAGAAGAAGAAGAAAGAGAGAAAAACAAAATAAATGTTTGAGGCAATAATGACTGAAAAGGTTCCCAAATTAATATCAGACATCAATCTACAGATCCAGGAGGCTCATAGTATACCAAGAAGTAAAAATTTCCTCTCTAAAAAAATTTATACCTACACATAATATGTGCAAATTGCAAAAATATTGGAAGGAATCCAGAAAGGAAAAGAACAGTTTACCTATCAAAAGAAAATAGAAGAATTATATCTGACTTCTGTTCAGGAACCATGGGAAAAAGAAGAGAGTGAAGTGAAATATTTAAAGCATCGAGGGGAAAAAAACCTCTCACTAACTTATAATTCTATACTCTGAAACCTTATCCTTCAAAAGCTAAAGAGAAATAAAAAATTTTCCATAAAAACAATAATAGAGAGAATTTGTTGTCATTAGATTTGTGTTGCCTGAAATCTTAAAAGTTCTTCAGAGAAAAAAAATTATATAGATAAGAAACTCAGACCCACATAAAGAAAACAAAGAGCATCAGAGAATGAATACATGAAGGTGAAATAAAATATTTTGCTTTTAATTAATCTAACAGTTTATTCAAAATACTGATGTGAACAATGTTGTCAGTGATTATAGCTTATGGGTAGATGAATGTATGAAATACTTGTAATAAGGAATGGGAGAAAAAATGGAAATATGTACTCTCTTACAAGTTACCTGCACTACCCATGAAGTAATATAGTGTATTTGTAAGTAGAATTGAATTAATTATGTGTATTGCAAATACTAGGGCAACCACTAAATAATGTTATTTTTAAAGAAATATAATTTATGTGCTAAGTAAGATAGAAAGTGGAATCATACAAAATGCTCAATTAAAACTAAAAATGCATAATAAGTGCAGAATACAAAAATATACACAAAAAAACAAGGGCAACAAATAGATAACAGCAGCAAATACAGTCAATATTCATTGGGCTATCTGTAATAATCTTAAATGCTAATGGTCTAAATATATCAAATAAAAGCAGAAATTATCAAAATAGATTAAAAAAGACACAACTATATGTTGTCTATAGAAGCTCACTTTAAATATAAAAATAGACATGAACAGACTCCTCATCAAGGGAGATATATAGATGGCAAATAAGAATATGAAAAAATGTTCCACATCATACATCACTAGGGAATTATAAACTAAAACAACAAGATACCACTACATACTTATTAGAATGGCCAAAATCTATAACACTGACAACCTCAAATGTTGACAAGTATGTGGAACAATAGGAACTCTCATTCATTGCGGCTGAAAATGCAAAGTGGTGCAGCTCTTTGGAAGACAGTGTGGCAGTTTCTTACAACACTAGACATGCTCTTACAATATGATCCAGCAATTACTCCTTGATATTTATGCAAATAGATTAAAAACTTAGGTTTATACAAAAGCCTGCACGTGGATATTTATAGCAATTTCAGTCACATTTGCCAAAACTCAGAGGCAACTCACATTTCTTCTAGTAGGTAAATAGATAAATGAACGGTTGTGTATCCAGACAATGAAATATTATTTTGTACTAAAAATAAATGAGTTATCAAACCATGAAAAGATATGGAGGCATTTTAAATGTATATTATTGAATGGAATAAGACAATCTGAAGAGGGTACAAACTGTGTGATTCCAGCTATATGCGTTCTGGAAAAGGTAAAATTATGGACACAATAAGAAAATCGGGAGTTGTTTAGGGATTGGGGGAGGGAGGGAGGGATGAATAGGCAGAGGAAAGAGGCAGGGTGTGAAGGTGGTGAAACTATTCTGTTCGATACTACCATGGTGGATACATGTCACTTTACATGGTCCAATCCCATAGAATGCACAACACCAAAAGTGAGCTCTAATTAAAACTATGGCCTTTGGGTGATAATAATGCATTGATGTAGCTTCCTCAATTATAGCAAATAATCCCACACTTCAGTGTGGGATGTTGATAGTGAAGAGATTGTGCTTGTGTAGGAAAAGACAGTATGTGGCAATTCCATAACTTTCATTCAATTTTGCTTTGAATGTAAAACTACTCTCCAAAAAGTTTGTTACCTTAAAAAGTAGAAATATGAAAACTGCTTTCAAGATAGAATCCAATCAATTTTTAAATATGTATATCAGATTTTAATTGATAGGAAAATAAGCCCTTCTAGTCAAAAAGATTCTGACGGAACAAAAGCCTTTGGTTAATCATGTAGAACTTGATGGAAAGTACATCCATTGGTACAAAGGTTTTACTGCTTGCTATAAACACAGAGAATCTAGTTAATTATATGCAAATAAGCCTCACTAACAAACACCTAAATAACTCAGCCTTGTCTTCATTAAGCTAGAAGATATAGTACATTTCTCAGGGAATTAGACAAGGAATATTAATCAAAGATGCTTGTAAGTCCTAATGAGTTTATTGATTGTTGACCTTGATGCTACTACCGGAGGCAGAAACCCGAATGACAAGAGTATTTTGAGTAAGCCAATGCTGATCTTCAAAATTCAGAAAAAAATCAATTGTTCATTTTTGTGATATCCTATGCAAAGCTTTTTCCACAAACTTTTGTGTAGAAACAAAACCCATATTTAGTATTGTCTCTATTGTCAGCTGTGCACCAGGAATCATAAGCAATTTCTTTCTTCTTTTTTAAGTGTATTTTTTTCCATTACCATGTGTCCTCCTTATAAGAAACTAGGTGTATCTTGCAGAAATCTGGAGAGCAATAGTGGCCGGGAGAGCTGGAAATTACTCTGGGAGCTAAGGGCAGTGAGAAGGGCAAGCAACAAACAAATGGCAAAGGATTGAGAAGCAAAACTGACTTTCTTCATTACCAGTAGTTGACCTTGAAGCTGATTTTCCCCTTACTCACATATTCTCAGATTTCAGTAGCTTCTTCTCACATCCCCTTCACTAATGTGGCTGGAGAGTAGATCCTATCACTAACTGGGCTCTGTTATCTAAGTGCTTTCAACACCACCAGCAATTCCAGAAACATGGCTGTCTTTCTGTACAGTGGTGGCGTGGTTACTTTTCTGTAATAAAACACTTTGTTCTCTACCGGCTGATGACTCAATCGAAAGTTTTAAAGTGTAATTTAGTCCTCATTATTTTCCATTTTAAACCTCCCTGTGTGGGCCTTTATCCCATTCCTTGATACCACTGATTTATTTCAATTAAGATTCCCCGTGTTCGAGCACCACAATTAGCTACTGTCACTATTGATTCCCCACCCCAGGCATTTGTGCATAGTTTCTGAGCTGACCACTGACAGCTCAGCACTAGTCCATTAGGGCTGAATGAAAGTGGAAGCAGCAGGAATCTTCCAGCAAAGAACTTCCTCATGTGGGTAATAAAAAAGGCAACTATGTTTGAAGTGCTTATTATGTAGTAGATATTATTCTATAAACTCTATATATGTTAACAGATTTAAATGTCATGGCAATCCAATTAGGTGGTAATTTCATTATGCTTATTTTGCCAGTGAGGAAACTGTGAGGCAGAGAGGTTAACTGCCCAGTTCCCTGAGTGATGGGACCAGCATCCAAACCAAGGCAATCTCAATTTAAAATCTATGTTCTTTCACCACTGCAACCTACAGCCCCCTACAGTTGATACTGAATGAGTGACAACACTACTACAAACAATGGCTGCCTGTTCGATAAGATACGTTTCTTTCATCAGTATCTCCTGATGAGATACTTCTGTGGTTCTCTACTGGTTCCAAGTATTGAAATTGAACTGACTGATAGTGATCCTAGATCCAGTTAATGGGAGAATTAGAACTAGAACTCAGGTTCTCTTTGTGCTTTACTCAATGTATATCCCTCTTACTGCGTATGTATAGATGGAACCATTGTGATATTTGACCAGTTTCTATCTCCATGACAGTACTTTTATTGTGGTTCACCCAAATGCATGGGAATGACAGTAGTTCTGTCCTCCCTGTAGAGAGATAGCGTGTTTTGTCAATAAAATGAGGAACAACTCACTGAGGATCAATGTTCTTTTGTTTGAAGAGTTAACATTTTTGGAAAAACAAAACTTCTCACTGCCAAACTTCTTGCAAAACATACCGCATTCAGTATGTAAATGCCAGAAACTTTTGT
>PVKM010035537.1:0-15138 GCA_004027735.1 Carollia perspicillata | reverse complement strand
GTTGCAGGTTCAATTCCCAGTCAGGGCACATACCTAGGTTGTGTGTCCCATCCCCAGTCAGGGTGCTTATGGCAGGCAACTGATTGATAATTCTCTTACCTCTCTCTCTCACTCCCTTCCTCTCTCTCTAAAATCAATAAAAACATATCCCCAGGTGAGGATTAAAAATAATAATAATAGAACAGAAACTTATTTTTCACAATTCTGGAGGCTGGGAAGTCCAAAATCAAGCACCAGCATGGTCAGGTGAGGGCCCTCTTCCTGGTTCAAAGCTGACACCTGTGCACTGTGTCCTCACATGGTGGAGGGGAAAGCTGGCTCTCTGGGGCACTAACCCTATTCATAATGGCTCGACTCTCCTGACCCGAGTACCTCCCAAAGGCCCCAGCTCCTAATACCTTGAAATTGGGCACTAGGACTTCAATGCTATATGAATGGTGTATGCAGGGGGAGCGGGGAGGACAAACATTCATGCCATAAACTAGTTGATGAAAGTGTGATGAACATAACAGCATGTTTACAGTCTCATCTCTCCCCCATTAGATACTTACTAATAATTACGAAGAGGACAACAGTAACTCAGCAGTGGAGAAAGCCTCCAGCTACCACCTTGACTGAGTGATCACTGCGGTCATCGCCCAGGAGTGAGTTAAGCCAACATCAGTCCCTCCTGAGGTAATGCGCTGAGAAGGACATGCTCTTCTGTAGAACGCACCACCCCCACCCCGTCCCCGCCCCTCAAAGTGCATAACCTGCATAGATGGCGAGGAAACATCGAAGAAACCCAAATTAGGGGAGTTTCTACAAAATAACTGGCCTCAAGTCCAAAGTCAAAATGTAGTTTGTGGACATTTCCCTTTAAAAAAGGGGGGCGGTGGGGGGGCAGGATAAAATACTCAGGCAACAAATAAAGGCTAGGGCCCAAACCCAGATCTTGAGAATGACTCATCAGCTCATTCAACTGCATCAGCAGCATCAGGGCAGTACTGTCTCACCCAGGTGAGGCAGGGCCCTGTCACCACAGCTGCGGGCCCCCAACAGCTCAAAAATCTCAGTGAAAAGAGGCCTGGCGCCTTCCTGGCTTCGCAGCTGTGTTCACTCTGCTGTGGAAGGTGAAGCTGCCAGCTCATGGGAGGGTGCCACCGGGCACCCAGCCCTGCACCCTGATAATCACGGCAGGCCTGCTTCCGAAAACCTAAGCGCACACGAAATGTCTATACACAGAAGCCAGCTTGCACACAAGATGTGGAGAATCTGCGCCCAGTTTACAGTGACAGCTCCAACATGGACAAGAACCCCTGACCGCCAAACCTCCAGAGGACTAGACTGGGCCTTTTGTCTGCTCTGAAATTCTAAACTGAAGACCTGAGGGCAAGGGCTGCCTAGATTGGCAAGACCGAAGACAACCTGCACGGCAATCCACCAGCACACAGACTCACTCTGCTAGTCCCAACCACTAACCCCTGTGTGGCTTTGTGTAGTGTCTTCTTGTGGGAAAGGGTCAAACTTCTGGATCCCTGAGAGTGGCTGCTGCCACTATCTCCAGTTTCCAGGGTCAAAAGGCTTTTGTTTCGGGAAACACCTCAGAACTTGTTTCCTGCAGGTTCAAGCACCACCATACAAGGCACCTGGCGTGGGGCTGTGGAGACCAAGACGAAGTTGGATTAAGACCCATGCCTGTCTCAGGACACAATTCTCTCTACTAACTGGGGAGTCAGGTAGGTGCTGGAGGCAGGACTGGGCACCGGAAGGAAGGGGGAGGCGGGAAGTTGGTCAGGAAATGCTGCACGGAGCAGATGGTTTACATATTAACTAGATGAGCACCCAACATGTAGACAGACACTAACTAGTTTTGCGGGGAGCAACTGAGCCTTGAGACGGAGACACCACACTGCAACCCGACCTGATGGCAACCGACAAGATTCTCCAATCTGGGTTATGAACAGAACCCTCAGTGGGTCCCCCGGTCAGTAGGTAGTACAGAGACACAACCAGAGTGGCTGCCCTTAAGAGGGCTGACACAGTTGGGGGTGGGAGCCACTCCTAAACACCACTGATGTTCTGAGTAATGAGTAGACCCACTCTTAGGGAGAAAGAATCTCCAGCAACTGAATCTTCAGGCAGCCATTAAGGGAGCTGTTCCCGGACGGTGCAAGTTTGACCTGCAGGTACACGGTAACTCTGAAATCTCTTTGTAGGTGTTGCTCTACCCCGTCCTCCCTTCCCCCAACACAAAGAAACTATGTAAAGAGTATTTAGAATTATACACATCTACTACTTTTCTTCCACTTTTCCATGCTTGAAAGGATAAAGATTGTGCCTCCAAGATGTTAAAAATCTTTGTATTCAAAATTGCAGTATATTTACTGTGCTTTAAGACAACCTACTTCACTCCAAGGTCAGCACTGGGAGCACCCCTCATCCAGCCCAGGACAGGGAAGTTTCCAGCCCAGGACAGAGCCTGTCTCCTGGCCTCCTCTGAACAATGCAAACAGCCTGGGGGGGAAAGGTTCACAGAGCTAACAGAATCAACTTCCCAAACAAGCTATGAAAAGTGAAGCCTGCTGGAGAAAAATAAATAAAACAAACTGCACTGAAAATGTCAAGAGAAAAGAAATAAGGGTGAAGGGAGGAACAGATTTTTTTTTTTAATGCAAATCAATGGTGGGAAACTGCTGAAAAAGTCTGAGCAGAAATCTAGAGAGGTTCGGCCGAATACTAGCAGTTCAGTCCCACAAACAGTGTCCCAGAAGGTCAGGGGTGGGGGGCAGCAGCTGAGCAGGCTTGCCTAGGGCTCCTCTAGCCCTCCAGCACTCTCACGCTCAGTGCAGGAGGCACCGGCTCTTCTCCACAAGCCCCCACTCACCTTCACCAGAATTACGGGGGTGGGCACGCAATCCTAGCAAAACCAGGAGAGGCATCTCAAACTTTTCTTCACTACAAAGTATTACAAAGAAATAAACGTATAGCCCCCCTTCTGGACTATTTCTTTGAACTTCAACATATACTAAAACATCTTGATACAGAATGCTTTATGTTTCAAGCAAGCAACATTTACAACCGGATTCTGAATCCATCACCCAGCTGGGACAGACTGGGCGGGGCGAGCGGCACCAGATGGCCCAGGGAGGCTCCGCGGCACCCTTTCACAAAGGACGGCTCCAATTACCACTAGGCTCTGTGCCCCACAGATGACCTTGCCAGCAGGCCCGGGAGATGCTCGCAGCTGCCAGCAAATGCAGTTTTCTCAGTACCCACACCCATCTCTGAGGCACCCCCAGGGCCCAGGGATACCTGCCAGACACTGTTCAAGTTGATGACTTTAAGGAAGGCAAGAGGGTGAAGACTGCAAAACCACAACCCAGACTAAAGCAGGTGCTAGGGCAAGGGCGGGGCTAAACAAAGGCACAGGAGCCGGGGCTTCTCAAACTTGAAAGTGCATGCAAATCACCTGGAAAACTTGTTAAAATATATTCTGATTGAAATGGGCGTGGGGTGAGACACCCCTGCCCCCAGATTCTCCATCTCAACAAGCTCCCAGGTGATGCAATGCTGCCCGTGACAGGCGTGTGGGCAGTGCTTTGAACAGAGAGGATGTGAGATGCCTAAGAGAAAGCAACAACACAGAAAACCACATTAAGGCAAGTATTGGGAAGAAAGCCCACCCATCTTTACCACGCGTTGATTTCACAGAGATGCACACAGCTCTCCTGCAGGACCCCTGCCACTAAATGCTAAGAACTCTTCCTCCACAGATATGTAGAAGGACCGGGAGGGAGTGTGCCTGGGAGTGGTTTTTTCTGCCAAAGACCAGGAGGCTGCTCCCACAGGTGCCTGTGCAGCTCCCCCTCTCCCCCAGATCTCTCTCTCTCTCCCCCTCCCTCTCTCACACACCTTCAGTGGCCACAAATAAGTGAGACCTCTCTCTGTCTCGCTGTACACGTCACCATCATTCTATCCAATAAGGGGGCCAGACCCTCTCTAAACAAAGAGAAATCTCAGCACCACTGGGGAGATGGGGTTACAGCCGGGGGAACTGAGGGTGCAGCCAGGGCACTGCACGCCTTTGGCTCAGTGGAAAGATTCATATCTTAAGGGCCTCCACTGGTGCTGTGAGGCCGGTGCTGTGAGGCTGCTGCCTACTGCCTGCCCAGGCTGCCTGCTTGACATTCAAGAGACCAGAGGGCAGAACAAAGGAATATGGCTGTGGCTCAGGCAGCTGGGGAGGTGACAGGCCAGCATGCCAGCAAGCAGGCTTTTCTGCAGATGAGTGCTGGAGTGAGGAACAGGGGACACTGAGCTGAACACTGAGGTACAAAGGAAAGTGGGGGCCTGCGAGACTTACGACAACCCAGGCACGCGCCTGGCCCCCACCCAAGGGCGCAGCTGGGCTGGGATTGTGCAGGCAGAATCCAGTCCCAGAGGCAGCGGCAGGTGGCTGACAAGACAGGCACAGGGCATTCCTGCCCTTTGGCCAGCTGCTCCAAACTCTTACCTAAGGGGGTTCCAGGCACAGCATGGGGACTTGAGAGGGAGGAAGGGGGATCCTGACAGAGGTACCCACAAAGGACAGGGCCCCTCCTAACATCCAGGGGTGGAGGGGGCACTGGGAGAGGGCAGGACCCAGGCTAGGCAGCTCACCCGGCATCGACAACACATGAGGGGCCCTGGAGGGGCTAAGATCCATTCGCCAAAGGACTCTGATTAAGCATAATAGGCTCTTTGCGCCAGCAACAATAGCAACACTGGCCACCCCCTCTCTTCTTCCCCTCCCCGCCAAAAGATCCACAATGGGAGGCAGCAGGAAACCAGGGCAGAGCCCATGAATAGCTCCACTGTCAGTCCCCAGGCCCCACCTCCTCAGCCCCACAGGTCAGTCCTAGCTGCCACCCCACCACAATAGAAACTTCTGTGCTGCCAAGGCCCCAAGCCCACACAGCAGAGCTGTGAGCATGGGATACTCCGGACTTCTCACAGGGCAGCGTGTAACAGCAATGGTGGGAGAGACAGGCCAGGGGCACAGGCCTCAAACCCAGCAGGTCATGAAGGGTCATGTCAGCCACCTTTCTTGTTGTGGGGGCGGGTGAGGTGGGGGGTAATCAACAGCCAGCCATAAAACCTCCCTGGTTCTTGTCCTTCCCTGTCCAGGCACGGGGCAGCCAGAGCCACACAGGGAAGGGTTATAGTCATCTCAGAAGCACCTTAGGGCCACAAGGATGTGGAAACAGCCAGAAAGCTCCCGGGACTCCCAGGAGGACTCCAGCAGATGGCTCAGACATACACCCTTCCTCACATGCTTCCTCATCCCAGGAAGGAAAATTCATCTGCTTTCACTCCCTGCTTCTGCTCTGAGAAGAAACTGTTCAAAACAGAAAACCCATCTACTATTTACATCAGGTCCCTTCTACCCAGGCTTTTAAAATCACAGGGTGGCAATCAGGCTGACAGCAGCCCAAAGCAGCCTAAAGCAGCACGGTGCCAGGGCTGCAGAGCTGGCAAGAAGTGAAGAAATCCCAGAGCAGTGGAAGGTTCAGGGAGGCCAGGACAAGAGGCCTGACCCTCACACCAACCCCTAAATCTGAAGATCTGCTCTTCTGAAAGCTGGTTCCCAGGTCCAGCTTGTTTCTTAGCCAAGACTCCGCCCTCCTGCCCTGCCCAATTCCTACAGCTGCCCAGACCCGCGTATTGAGAAGCCTCTGCCATCCCCATACCCCGGCTGGTTCTGCTGCCTCTTCGCCCTTTTATATCACAGTTTGGGGTACACAGGCCTTATGGCCCCCAGGGCAGAGCCAAGGGCTGCAAACGACAGGTACTTTCGAGACTGGCTGACCTGAGCTGAAACCAAGACTGCGGTGGGAACCACCACCCCAGCACTGCATTGTAGTCCCTCCAGCCGCAAGCTCCAACTGCAGGAATGCAAGATGCCTCCGAAAGAAAAACTCAGGATCTATCATTCTCCCTTTTGGAATCAAAACAGTGTGTTTCTTTTCCTGTCAAGCGCCCAATGCCTGGAATCTTCCGTGAGCCATCTCTACTGCAGAGCTGGGAGCGCGTGCAAGGTGTTCCTGCATCTTGGCCACAGAAACAAAATGCTGGAAGCAGCCTCGATGGCCATCAACAAGGGGATCATACAGCGAATCCTAGTTTACTGTACAGAGGAATCACATCCCGCTGTTCAAAAGAATGGCCTCAACTGTGTGTGCTGAAATGGAGCAATCCCACCATAAACTTCAAAGTAAAACTCAGCAAGTGCAGAACTGAGTGATTAGCATACAAGCAAGAGCAGAAACAGGGGTGAAGTACAGAGATGCTTGACTAGGCACCCAACATCTGTGGACGGAGGCCTCAGGGGAGCAGAACTGAAGGGGTCAGGGATGGAAATACTCATTTTCACTGTATATCTTTATGTGTTTTGCATCGTGTATACATTTTTTAATTAAAAAGTTAAACCTAAATTGACATTTAAAATCCCTCAACTGTTACCTGTAGCTCTCTGCAGGCAGTGTCTGGTACCTCTCTAGAACAGGGAGCAGTGGAGGGAGGAGGGAAAGGGAGTGACAGCCTCCCGAATAAAGACTCACCAACCCAAGAGCTAGCTAGCTCCCAGCTCACAACTGCTCCCCAACTCCCAAAATAGAAAGTTTTCCTAGGAAAACCAAGAGCACATTCTGACAAAGGCAGAAGGGAAACCTGAAGTTATTCCACGGAGAGGACCATCTGTAGCCAGATCTGTGGGGAGACTAAGATTCCCAGGTTCAGGGAAAGGGAGGGGAGGGTTTGAACTCAACTGCATGCAACCCAGGCCTCAGCAAGAACCCTCCCCAGGGCCCACCCAGACATCAGGGAGGCTCAAGGTTCTAGTGTTATGAGCCCATCCAATTTTAGCAGCTAAACAGATTTCTAGGCCTGGCCCAACTCCAAGGGCAAGCAAGCTAAAAACAGTTTCTCCAAAATCCCAGCTCAAAACCCCAATCCCTTAACCACTAAACTCCATGTATCTTTCAGGAAATGGAAGCTGCAAAATGCATTTGTGAGATGGATTTGTATATTTATTCCTTACTAAAGGGATGCATATATGTTGTTGAAAGCTTCCTTTAACTGACACATCAATAAATACTCTGTGCTAGAAGCACTGATGTATTTCCTCCAAGTGATTTTCCCTCTTAGGAACAATATAATAACCATCCCAGCCTCTCTCCTCCTTCTCTGGGGTACGACACATGCCTATTAGAACCAGGACTGGCCTGACTACTTGCGTGAGTCCATTTAGGGGGCAGGGAGTGAGAATGGAGCTCGTTCTACCTAGCGGAACTCCCCGACCCCACCCCCAGGTTACCATGCAGGCATTAAGATCTTTTAATAACCTCAAGCTCACAGACTACCCAGGTCACAGAGAAAGAAGGCTGGGAAGAAGGAAGGTGTATGTTTGTCTCACCTATTTCGTAAGATTCTTTGTGATGATTCAATGTTCAATAAGCAGCCCCCAAATTAAGAAGCACAGATGAGACTTCACAACAAGTAGAATCATAGTGTCATTTGGAGCCCTCATACCTCAGCTGCTGGGAACAAGTCCTGCACCCCCCATAGGCCAGGTCCACTCCAGTGCAAAGCCCTCCGCAGCTCTTGTACAGAATCCTACAACCCTCCATTAGACCAAGACCAGTTCCTCTCCAACCATCTTCCTGCAGGACTCTGATCCCCCACACACCAAATCCTGGGACACCTCAGGTGGCACCTGCCCCACAACCTCACCTGTCTTCCCACAGAGAAAGCTGCAAGGCCTGACCACCCCACCCTAGTACCTGGGGACATGCCACGCCCTCCTCCTTGCTCCCTTGGGAATGAATACCCCACCACTACTACCAACTCCTTTATTGATATGCACTCACAAAACTTATCTATCTTTATCCCATAACTTGAATTTCACAGGAAGCAGCTAGGACGACAGCAGAAAATGACGGTAGCGGGCAGGACGGGCTCACAAAGCCAGCTTCTGTTACTGCTACTGTTCCCCCACAAGAGTGGAAGCCAGCGGAGCCTTCGGGAAATGGGAAAGGCCCCCAACCACAGCCAACAGGTTTTCTTCACACACCACTTTTCCCACAACAGCAGGTGGCACGGATCCTAAAAAAGCTGGTTGTTGAGACAAGAGCACGAAACACACCAAACAGGGTCAGCTGTGCAGGTCTGGCCAAGTAGAGAGCACACAGGCAGAGAGAGAACCAGGAGGAGCCTCAGGCATGGAGGGAGAGGAACAAGGTTGGCTGGTACATGGATCAGAAGGCCTCAGAAAGGGAAGGAAGGGGGGGATGCAGACAGAAGGCCCCTGCAGTGAACAGTCCAGGCTGGGGAAGGAGATCCCCCACAGCACCTCCCTCAGCCTAGCTCAGACAAGTAAGACAATGAGTCCCTGGGGGTGAGAGAGGGAGAGATTCATAAAGTTGTCAGACAGGTTTGCCCAGAATAGGGAGAGCAGAAAACACAAGGTAGGGAGGCCAGTGGAAGCCAGCACTAGTAGGCCACAGGAACCAAGGCCCCAGGTCCACGCTAATTCCTAGGTGCAGAAGGGCAGTCCAGCCACCAGAAAGTGAGGGAGCCAAGGGACAAGGAGCCAGCACATGCAGAAAAGTACAGGGTTTCTAGAAACAAGGGAGTGATGCCCACAAGGAGGGACACCGCTCCCGAGGGGCAGGTGTGCATAGTGATGAGCCAGGCCAGGGCAAGAACCACGGGGAAGCCTGAATGCAGGCCGCAGCTGGCCTCTGGGTATTGACAAGTGACTCCTTGACCAAACTTTAGTCAGGCTCCGTCTACTCGACGAGGCGTGACCTTGGTGTCTCCGTCCTTGTAGAGTCCAGTTCTTAGCAATAACCCAGCGAAGTCAGTTTAGCTGGGATCCTCTACCTTCCATTCTGATTACCCTCCTCTCTGACCAAACTTCTCATCCTCCTAATGGAATATCCCCCAGGTAATACCTGATCATCCTAGCTGCCTGTTAGGTTGAATAGGCAAGAATCCTGTTAGGTCATTTAGCAAAGAATTACCCTCTCAGAAATTTCCCTCTATTGAACCCCTGTCTGACTCTGTTCCTTGGCTATAAATTCCCACATTGCCTTGTGACATTTTGGATTGAGCCCAATCTCTCTCCTCCTACTGCAAACCCTACTGTAGTAGTCCTTATACCTGTCATGATAGTCCTGAATAAAGTCTGCCTTACTGTGTTATCACGTGTCAGAAAATTTTTTTTCTTTAATAATACGGAGCTCTCACCCAGAGTCTAAAAATTACTGGGCCTGGGGGTTGAGGCTGGCTTCCCCCACCAAGCTGAAGCGACAGACCCTGTCTGCTTGGCCAAGGGTTGAGGGGCTAAAACCAGACAGCCAATCCACAGGGTAGCCGGACATAAGGGAGGTCACCCAGAGAGGAAACAGGGTTTCTTCACCGCAGTGGTTACTCAGTGGACAACCCTCGAGAGCCTCTCTTTGGAGCTGATGGCAGCAGAGGGGAGGCACAGAAGGAACAGGGTCCTGCACAGAGCTGAGTGGGGCTCCTGGCTGAGGATGAAGACCCTTGCTGAGGAAAGTCACACCATCGACCGAACTGCTGTAGTGCGTGTGTGGGGGCCTGTTACCCCTCCTGAGAGGCCCAAATCTGAAGCAAACTGGCTGTATTCCTTATCTGCACTTGCCACTTTCCAGAAAGCCTGGGTTTCCTGAGGCAAGCTGGTGGGCTTCTGATGTGAAGACCCTGCCCTCGACTCTCCCAGGCCCACCACTCTGACTCTGGGCTACAGATGAAAGAGATTCAGGGAACACTCACTTGTTTAATTCCAGCTGCTGTGAGGGCCCCTCTTCTGGGTGTTAGGACTAGATATTCCTCAAAGCCTCTTTTCTTTCTTTGATGCCCTTTGGGTTCTGCAGAGCAGATTAGCACAAGCCCCAGCAGCTGGTACATGTAGTCAGGGAAAACCCAGAGACGAGGTTCACCAAATCCCTCCTCAGGTCCACTCCTGCCCTGCCCTTTGCCCTGGCCTGCCCCACCCCAAGCCTTACCCAGACAAGAAGGCCTGCCTCACCTCTCCAAAATGCCAGAGACACAAAGAGTCTGAGGTGCCATCAGAAACTCACCTCTTACCCAGAATCCCAGGGGCCACTTCAGAGCCAATGGCTCTCAGCCATTCAGCATAGGCAGACACAGCCCAAGAAGGGAGGATTCAGTCCCTCCAGCTATCCAGCTGATGGACACCAGGGCTCTCCCTGGCTGCTCAGAGAGGGAGGCAGAAAAGACTTCAAGAAGTGAAGAGTCTGTCCAGACTCACTTAAACTCAGATCATCAGGCCTACTGCCTCTAAGAGAAAACCCACAGTACTGCCCAGCCTGGCCCAGCCCCCCAAACCCATCAAGCCCAAGCGTAGAGGAAGTGGGGTTCCCAGAATCAGCTGCTGGTGAGTACTTTGCTGAGAGCCTTTGGCATGATAACAGCAGTCCCAGAGGGTAAGGCCTAACTCGAGGCTCCAAAATCTACTTCTCAAACCTGAAGTGTGTACTTCGCTTCATAGTAACCCCATGAGAGGCAGGAAGGGCAGACTCTTCTCACTTTACAGATGAGGAAACCAAGTCCAGGAGAAAAGCTGAATAAAAATCAAAGACTTATTTAGCTCACTTAGCTAGCAAGTAGATACAGCTCAAAAGCTGCCTCACTACTATCCACTCTACACACTGAAGACTGTTATTCATCTTCCCATGAAACTGGCTGAGGCACTGGACACTTCCCACCGGCCAGGCTCTGTGCTGTTCCAGCACAACCACACTTGCCCTATCTGAACCAAAAATAAATATGCTGCTGAGGGAGAAAATGGCTGTGGAGACATAATGAATACTCCACATGGATTCAGTCAGAGAGGACACTGCTATAATGGAAGCTAAGACAAACCAGCAACACTGGTTTTCACCTAGGCCAAAGATTCTCCAAGGACCGGTCTACACAGTCCCCCAGGGGACCCTGATGACCAGCCAAGAATGGGACCACTCTCGTAAACCACCACCACCTCTCCCTCTATTCCAGATGGCAAAACAGAGGCCCCAAGAAAGGAGAAAATACAACTAAAGATACTGAATTAACCACAATGCAAAAGAACCTGAGATTTCACCACTTCTACCAGTGTTTTCTGGCCCTGCTAGATGACACCAGAGACTAAGTGGGTGACAAAGCACAAAAGCAGATGACAGCATAGCCAGCTCGTTAACACTGCCATGGCGACCCAAAGTGAAAAATGCAACCAACAAGGGGGGTTCTACCCCCTTCTATAAGCCAGAGAACCAGCGCGGCCCTACACTCAACCTGTTCTCTCTGTGATTCCATCCTTTAGTAACCTTAACACCTCTCCTCTTCACACCCCTAGGCCTGCAACCTCAGTCCGAGTCATGGAAGTGGAAAGGCAAAGGCTGTAGGGGTGCCTCTGCATGCTCCTGCTTCTAGGAAAGCCAACTACCCCAACCAGCCGAGAAGACCCCTACCCCTACGGGCTCTTCTTCGGTAGAGCTCGAAGAAGTCCAAGGTCTGCTGTGCCAGGGCAGTGAGGGGACCAGCAGCCTGCTTCCTATTCCAAGGACATTAACATCACTCTTTAGAAGCCACCAAGAAACAGGGATTTTATCATCTCAGTTCACAGCCCCAGGCTGTGCTTGATAAGAATCCCTGGCCTGGGACTCACGACTAGTCCTTGGGCCCATGAATGAATGAATGAATGAATGGGCAAAAGAAGACCAAAGGAGCTCAAATAACTTGCCCAGTGTCCAGGGGTAAGGTGCATCTGCACACAGCCTCTCACTACCGTAACATACATTCTTGTCTACCATACCTCTGCCATTCAAATGTGGCACCTCAATTCAACTTTAACCTAAATAACATTTCTTTGATTAATTCATGATCAATGTTCCTGGTGACACAGAAACATATGACAATCAGACCTTGGAAAGAAGTCACAGTGGAAGACACAGTAGTAGGCAGGTGGCAGGCATTTGTGTTGTTCACCAACTGTTTCCAATCCCCCCCCACCCGCCCCACTTTGTAGGTAAGTTAGTATGCGGTGTGACTGCTTTGGCCACTGAAACACCATCTCTAGGTGGAAGCTTTAAGAACTAGAGTGAGATCCATCATGCTCTTTGTAGTGCCCAGGAATGTTTCAATTAATCCACATGGATCCCAGTGGGAGAACAACAAAAAGCAGATACGCAATAGGTATGAGTACAAAATATTCCTTTGTTGCTTTAAGTGTCTGGAATTTGGAGACTGATACCACAGCAAACCCTGACCTATCTAGACTGATACAGGCAGATACGCATTCTCCCATTTTCTGTGCAAGGCAGCGTGGGCCTTCCCTTTCCCTAGCCTCAGGGAGACAAAAGTTCCATCAGCACTCAGTTAGCAGAGGCTCAGGGGCAGGTGCTGTGCGCCCAGACAGATGAGATGCTTTCAGAAGCAGGGGATACAAGGGCACCTGCACCACAGGACTTACTAGTTCTGCTGTGGGACAGGCTTATTCATTGTATTAATCAACTTTAATCACTTCTGAGAAGAAAGCATTATCTGGATAAGAAATGAGGAAACCTGCTCACACTGAGACCTTAAGCAAGCTACTATGTGACCTCTCTAGGCCAGTTTCCTCATCAATAAAATGAAGTGTTCACATTATCTACCATACTCAGTTGTTTCCAGGATTAAGAGAGTTAATACAAGTGAAGATTCTGGGATATTGCTCAGTATAAGTCTCCAGAACTATTTAGTAAGTGTCAATAAATTCACACTAAACCTTCCACATCATTGTGGTAATCTTGTCCATAATGTCCGTGAGATTTCAAACCCAGTGAAGTTTCCCTGGACTGGCACAAAGGCACTTTGTAGGCACTACCAAACTGAATTCTACCTCGGCTAAAGTTAAACAAGCAACAAGTCAAATCTCTGAGAACTGGTAGCCTAGAGTTAAGCCTCGGGAAATGTTTCTAGAACCCAGGCCTTCCAGAACTCCCTGCTCCCTGGCCCCCATGGGAACTTCACTGCCACCACAAACATACATAGTAGGACCCCATTCCCTCCCACAAGGAGCATGAGCTTTGTCCTCTGACCCCAAACATAGCAAAGGAGGCACCGTCACCTGTCCTGAGAGGTTAGCCCAGATGCCAAGCTGGTGAAGGGTGAACTTCCCCGGGCAGCCAACCCTTCAGCCCCCTGCTCTCCATGCCCTTTCTTCCTAGAGGCAGCCACAAACCTCCAGAAGCACCAGAGGACTTGAACTCCCGTGTGCCTGAATGCTGCTGTGAAGCTGAACTCAAGCTCAGATCAATAAATGCTGTGAGTACCAACTACATGTCCAGCCTGAGTTCTAAGACCACACAGCGCTTACAGCCAGCCAGGTAATTGTGAGTCTGGAACAGTGTTTGCAACAGCACCTGGCAATCTGGCACCCCAGAGTCTCAATCATGCTTTGTTAAATAAATCAAGGATCGCATATGGTGACCCAGCAGTGGGGTTCAGAGTTGTGGAGATGAAGAGATCAAGAAATTCTCCAGCTGAAGGTGGGGTGCAACAAAGGATAAAGCAATAAAAGGAAAAACCCCACTGGTAGCCTGGTCTTCCAAGGCCTGGCTCCCAGACATTATGGATGATAAGGATGGACAAAGCTTGGTGGCAGCTGAAAGAGGAGTTAGAAGGGCATATGGGTCCATGATGGAGGAACGTGGGCTTCAATACAAGGGTGGCAGGGCCCAGCAGGATCCAGGGTGCCTCAGCCTCCCAAGAGGCTGGCTGAATATAGAGGGGATATGGGGGTGCTCTGATCCCCTGGGCCCCAGGTTTCTCTTCACAAATAGAGTGGCCCAAACACTCAGTAGGCACTAACTTCCCCTACTTTGAGGTCAAGGGAGAGGCTACTTTTGAGGATTTGGCAGGCAGCTCCACCTGCTCTTATCAGCCCAAGGGTAACCCTCTTCTCCGAAGGGGGTAAGACCCCTAGAGAGCAGACCACTGGAGAGAGCACACCTACAGAGTCTCCAGTGCAACGCTCTGCATTCACGGCACAGGAAGACTTGAAGGCAGCAGACACCATCGTCAGGAACAGTCAGCCACCAGGCCAGTACCAGGGCAGATGGGCATCCCCCACCCCCCGACCCCCGGCCACACACACGCACAGCAGGGACCGCTTCTAGCCAGACACCAACTTCACTTTCCCGAGATACCGTCCCAGCGGCCCCAGGGCTGAAGTACACACACACACACACCCCACCCACCTGCACCACCACCCGTTCCCCTACGAACTGCGGCCCGGGAAGAGTCAACTCAGTAGCCATAGACCCAACTCAACCGAAGATCCAGTTAGATCAGGAGTCGGGCTTTACTCCTAGGCACAATCCCAAAGGACCAACACGGAGAAGCTAGGTCACCACCTACTCAAACTCGGGCCATCCAAACCAGTTCAAGGCTGAGTGGGACGCACCCCCGCGGTGGGCGACTAGTAACACAACACACCTACGGCGGGGCGGGGGTAAGGTAGAGGACAGCCCTCCCTGGTCCGCAACACTCTCCACCCCTGGCCCTACCTTCGTGCGGCCAAGGGTCCGTGGCGGAGCCGAAAGGAGTGCCCAGCCTAAGGCTAGCAACTGAGACAAGGGGCAGAGCCCCGAACCGCGGCGGGTCCAGCCCCTTCCTCCCCGAGAGATCTCACACCCGCTGGGCCCAGCGGACGGGACGCGGAAAGGGCGAGGGCGACAGAACCCCGAGTGCCAGCCAGGTGGCCCGCTGTAACTCTCACTCCGCCCGGCGCCAGAGTTCAGCTCAGCGGGGTTCGGGCGAAGGCCTCCAGCCCCTCGCGGGCGATCTGGGCAAACAAAGCCAGCACTGCCCACAGAGACGCCCCCCGGGGTAAAGACCAGGGAGCCTAAAGGGCCGAGCCCGGATCTGGGGAGCAGTCTTCGTCCCCAGAGGGCGCTCGGGGGGGGGGGGGTCAGCCTCAGACAATGAAAGGGGAAGGGCCCGCCGCTCCAGCTGGGGCTGGGCGGTCTACTCACCCGGGGGCTGCGGCGACAAGGGCGGCGGCGCGGCCCGGCTCAGCCGAGGAAGTTAGAACAAGTTCGGGAGCGCAGG
>PVKM010035536.1:0-15136 GCA_004027735.1 Carollia perspicillata | reverse complement strand
GATTCCACTAATCTGATGGTATAAGGGAAGCACAGTTGGGGTGTCTATATTAACTTCCTACTTATCAGGCACCACGATGTTCTCAGCCTTTGCTGGCCATCCTCTCCCCACGGCTGAGGTTGCTTGACCTTGACTGACTTTAGGAGAGATGGAGGGAGCTCCAGTCAAGTGTCTGGGACTCAGTGAAAAATGCTCTTTGCCAGCACAACTTTGGCTTTGCATCCAGATTTAACAAGTAAGTTTCTGTGCTTTTCTCGAGATTGAGTTGCTGCCTTGCCACAAGACTACACCCCTCCTTTCTTCATGCCAGAGTCTCTGCTCTGTAATACTCTGTGCTCAGAGACCACCGCTTTCTCTTTGGCCTGCCTGAGGGGATCGAGTTCTTGTTCTTGCCTCAGCCCTGAGGCTACGTCTACTATTTATCGTGAGGCACTGGCCTCTTCCTTCAGTGAAGACATAAATATTGAGACAAATACAACTATGTCGATTTTGTTTGGACCATCCCAAACATCTTACATTCCCCTCACTCTCACTCTGAGCCATCAAGTTGGCTTCTTCGGAAAGAAAGTACCCGTCAACTACAAGGGCCTGCATCTGCGTGGCACTTGAGCACCCGCCTCACGGCCCCACTCCGAACACTGTCGGCACAAAACGCCGTCACAACCGCTGCCCCTCCCATCGCTCTCACCCACATCTCCTAGAACCTGCATGTGCTCTTTGACCTCCTCAAGACCACCTTCGCCCAGAGGCCAGGGTTCTCCCCACCAACGATCAGGACTCTCTTCCCAGCAGGTTCTTCTTCTCTCCCTGCCCCTGGCTTTGTTCAGCATGGCAAGGGACCTCCGCACATGTGTGTGTGAATACCCCGGCCTGTAGATCCACCCATACCCCTGTATCCGGTAGCCCCCGGTCACCGCCAGGAGTATGCACACCCTTGAGGGGTCCACCCTTGGTAGGACAGACAGGTGGAAGAGGCCCTTTCAGACCTTGGCATTGGTGAATTCAGGGGATCCGTGGTATAGAATAACCCGGCCTAGTAGAAATGTGATGAGTCATAAGCAATTTAAAATTTTTGTAATTAAAAAGTAAACAGAAACAAGATGGAATTTAATAATACATTCTATTTAACTCAATATAGCCAACATATTTCCATTATAATTACATTTTTAAAGTTATTAGTGAGATCTTTTACATCCTGTTTTTCATACAAAGTCTTGGGAATCCCGTGTGTGTCTTATACTTCGAGCATATCTCAGTGCTAACTAACCACGTGGCCAGGGCTCAGCAGCACCTGTAGCTGGTGGCTGCCAAAGGGCAGAGCGGGAAGCGAGCAGACACGGGGTCCGGACGGGCACGCCCACAGCTCCTTGGAGGACCGCAGTCCGAGCAGAGCCACGTGGGCTCTTTAAAGCGTGGAGCTGTCACATCCCTTCGTTTTCTCAATCTACGAGCCTCCTTTCGTCTTCGCCTTATTCCAGATCTAACCAGACCTCTTGACCACACCCAGCTCCAGGGCTCCTTTGTCCTCGCAACACTCCAGCCCACCAAACATTCCCCATTTCCTTTCAAGACGCGGAATGTGGAGGGGCTGTTGGAGAACAGCACACCACTGTCAGAATGTGTCGTCTCCACAGGAGGATTGGTTTGACAATGGGATGCTATTCTGGGAGGCTGGAGGGGAGAAATTGGAGCCAATATTATAATATGAACGAGTAATCCAACCACCTATTAAATATTGTGCCTTAAGACAGTACTTAACCTGCTACTGGGATCCTGGTGTGAAATCCTCAGAGAGACTGGGTCCCTGTGAGTCCACCATAAACCACGTTTCTAAAATGTGGTTGATTATAATAGCAGTGGATCTTGACCCAGTTCTATGTTCCAGAGCTGTTTCATTACTTTACATGTGTTAATTTGTTGGCGGTGGAAACAGCACCAATTTTTACTAGTGACAGGACCTCGGTTAAGCAACCTAGGTGCTTGAGTTCTGACTAAGAAAGAATTCATAGTCAAGACTCAAGCTATGAGGGAAAGTTTATTTAGAAAGTCACAGAGGTAGAAGAAGTAAGACATAGAAGGAATGGGCTCAGGCAAAGAGTTACAGCAAAAGAAGGGCCCTTGGAGCTTAGGAGAGAAAAAGGGAAAGGTGATGGGCTCGGGTGGGGGTGGGGCGGACGGGGAGGAGAGAGGAAGGGAAATGGTGGAGGCGGCTCCAGAGAGAAAAAGAGGTCCCGGGTCCTCTGTCCTGAGGGCTTTTAAGGGTGGGGATTTTAGGGGAGGTCCCAGAGGAAGATCTCAATAGAATATTCATCAGTTTTCCAGGTGTGTCCTTTCAGGGCCATGGTTTCTACTGATTGGTCGGCACCAGGGCAGAAGGGCATGAGTCAGGGCAGCTGGTCCTGATGCAGCCCTGGCATCACTGGTCGGATTTGCTGCTTTTCTGGGCCTGGAGCTGAAACACAACTGAGGCCTAGATGTGATCTCTAGGGGTTAACACTTAAGGGAGTGGTTGTTCAAGGGCCCACATGGGAGTCACATGAGGCAACTCCGTAGCCTCTTGTTTCTCCTCCAAGGGGGTCTACCACATGACTAGCAACATTCCAGGGCAGGAAAGGTCAGGGGAGGACCCGAACTGCATGACCAACCACAGGAAAGGTCTGGGGATCCAAACCACATGACCAGTGAGATGCTAGGGGAGGAAAGGTTACCCCGGGGGAGAGGTCCTTGTTTTCCAGTTTTGCCCTTCACACCAGCGGCTTTCCCCACTGGTGCCCTCTGTACCTAGCCCACCCTCCTCGGTCTGCTTATGTCTTATAACTGCCTGCCACAAGCTTACTTATCGTCACAGAAGTTCTATTTTTGTTTCTACTTTATGAGGGAGCAACCAAGCACAGAGGTTAAGAGATTTGTCTTAAGTCACACGACCGGTATGTGGAAGAACTGGGACCGGAATCAGCTAGTTTATCTCTGGAGCTGTGCTCTGAACCAGACGAACGCATGCGTTGCTGAGCACATTGTAGGTGCTCACGAAACGATAGCTGCTACCTGAACAGTGCTGCTGGAGGTACGCAGTGTGTCTGGCTAAACCAGAGACATGAAGCACAGCCACTAACCAGTAGCTGCATTGCTTTCCTCAGATTTATTGCTGTAACCTTGAACCACTTCCTTTGTTCACACAGTCTAATTCTCTCCACTTTAGTCAAACGACTGTGTGTATATCTTCCGTGCTTCTTGAGAACATAAAATTCTGCTATAATGATTCCAAGAAGGAGTGTTCTGGAATTAAAAATAAAAACATCAGTCATCCGCTTTTTTACAGCTAATAAGCCCCGCCTTTCTTTGTTTGGTTCGGGGCCAACAGAGGCTCTTCTTACATGACTGTGATATCAAAAAGAATTTGTGACCTTTGTGAAGACTATCTGATAACCTATTTTGCTGTTGTACAAATAGTAGATATTAGCATGGGAATACAATAGTTTAATAAAAAAGATAGAACACCTAACAAAGGATTTATCATTTGTTCATAGAACACGTGTGAAAGGCTATTGGAAGAAACAGTTTTTCTTTACTAGATGTCTTATTTAAGCTAGTTTTAAAATTCCTGAGTTTACACAGAGCCTAGGGGGAAAGGCCCAGTGACGTCTAAGCTGCAAGGAAGATTAGCCGATCCTCGGGGTTTCTTCCAAGAAAAGGTAAGGACTAGACGGGGATAACAAGGCACTGTACTCTAGGGCATGGCCCATCTAGGACTAAAATCCTACTTGATCCTCAGGATGAGCAAGGACAGAAACTGTTGACGTTCAACTTTTTTTATAGACTTATTTCTTCCCACACTTACACAACTCAGCCGTGCCACATGACCCGGCCAACTAAAGCACACGGCAGTCATGTTTTCCAACCCTGAGTCTGACTTTATTTCTGCATCACTAATTGAATCAGTTCTGAGCATTCGTAGTGTAGCTGCAAACCAAATCCTCTGGTCCTACCCCCATTGTTTTAAAACCTCGCGGTGCGGGTGTAGTCACTCCATGGACAGCTCACTGACGTGGCCCCACCCTTACCTGACAGCACTGTCGGGGTGTCTCACGCTACCTGAAGGATACCTGACCTATCTCTTAGCCTGTCTCCAGCCCCAGCTGACAATTAATGCTATCAATTCCCAGTTCCGTTTAAGGGGTTCTCTTTGATGGAGCAGTCATTGAAGAGTCTTTACTTAGTGACTATGAATTAAGATTTTGGATCCAGGGGCAAAAAACACACCCTGGGGAGGCCTGGTTTTAAATCAGCTGAACGCCTGTTACTGAACATGACGTCATGTTCATCAGAATTGAGTCAAGCCTGAGACGGCTCCCGGTGCATGCCCTTGAGGCTCATTGTCACAGCGGAATCTCTCAAAGAGACTGGCAAGCTCCCATGACCAAGATTGTCTCCTCCATTTCTCAGAATAAAATGTAGTCTGTATGCATTATTGTTCATCACTTTTTCATTCACTAACCATAGTAATTCTGTGTATATAGCAGACTAATTCTGTTTACCAAGGTTGTTGACATATTTCTCAGGGAGGAACCAAAATTAGGTTTAGATGTAAAACTGAACCAAGCCATCCAAGCAGAAAGTTGAAGTAAAAAGTGCCAGGACATATTTAATTAATCATGTGGGTTGACCTGCAGGTTACAGTTATAAATTGCCAGGTTATTTGGTCTGTGTGACTTTATTTTATTTTATTTTAATTGTTATTCAAGTACAGTTTTCTGTCTTTTGCTCCCATCCCAGTCCACCCCCTCAGTGCTCCCCACTTCCCTCCCATTTCCACCCCCCTTAGTTTTTGTCCATGTGTCCTTTATACTTGTTCCTATAATCCCTTCCCTTTTCCCCCTGAAATTCCCTCCCCTCTCCCCTCTGGTTACTGTCATCCCATTTTCTATTTCAATGTCTTTGGTTATATTTTGCTTGCTTGTTTGTTTTGTTGCTTAGGTTCCTGTTAAAGGTGAGATGATATGGTATTTGTCTTTCACTGCCTGGCTTATTTCATTTAGCATAATGCTTTCCAGTTCCATCCATGCTGTTGCATAGGGTAGGAGCTCCTTCTTTCTTTCTACTGCATAGAATTCCATTGTGTAAATGTACCATAGTTTTTTGATCCATTCATTTACTGATGGGCACCTAGGCTGCTTCCAACACTTGGCTATTGTAAATTGTGCTGCTATGAACATTGGGGTGCATAGGTTGTGTGATTTAAAAAATAGGGAATAAACACTTTTCCATGGCAGACTAGGTAAATAGTTATAGTCCCTGACCACCGGGAGCCCAATTGGTGGGCAGAGCAGTTGGGAAATAACAGGTCCTTGAATTGACTGCACCTGCCTTCTCACTCTCAGTGAAAACGAGAAAGTTCCAGTGATTCCTTAAGTGCCTGTTCTTTGGGGTTTTAGAGTTCTATCGTATGTCTAGACAGTCACTGAATTAAGCAAAGTAAAGACAGCTGCTACTGTTATGTTTGTGGCACTGAGCACAGCTGTGTCTTCGCTGTGTCCTCCCACCAGCGGTGGTTCCTATAGCCCTGGCCATGGTAAGGAGCTGACTAGATGACATCTCTTTCAGGCTAGGGCTGGTTGTGTGACCTTGAATGAATCCGGCAGTCATTCTGCTTCAGAGATAGTCATGTTGATCACTAAACTTTACAGGTCAGTGGCCTTATTCTGACTAGGAAACACCCTTGTGTATGAAGTGCTGCCACGTGGCTTAGAGGAGGGTTTGCCCAGCAGGGTCTGGGAAAAGGGCAAGGAGAAAAGGAAGGGGAAATGGGAAGAAATGGGAAGAGGGATTGGAAACTAGAAAGACAGTTTGTAGAGATGTCTGCTGCTATAAACTGCTGTGCCCAAAGGCGCTTGAGAAACGTGCGTCCAAACACTATCGAAGAGGAATGTGTTGTCTGCACTGCGTGCCTGCGTCTGTCCTTGGCGGGGGAGATGCTGGGACCCTGTAGTCAGTTTCCCCGCAGCACGGACCATGGGGAAGAGTACAGACATTCCTACAGTCTTCCCCAGTCTCTAAGGGCTAAGCTCTGTGCACAGAGGAGTTTGATCACAGGGAATTCGTGATTAAATCATCTCACTCTGAATGAATTAGGTAGTATTTCTCCACGTTTAAACCCAAGGACTTCCAGGCAGTGAAAGATAAATACCACATGATCTCACCTTTAATAGGAACCTAATCAACAAAACAAACAAGCAAAATATAACCAAAGACACTGAAATAGAGAACAGGCTGACAGTGACCAGAGGGGAGAGGGGAGGGAATTTCAGGGGAAAAGGGGAAGGGTTTGTAAGAACAAGTATAAAGGACACATGGACAAAAATAAGGTGGGGGTGGAAATGGGAGGGAGGCGGGGGGTCTGGGGGGTGGGCTAGGATGGGAATAAAAGGCAGAAAACTGTACTTGAACAACAATTAAAATAATTTTTTTAATTAAAAAAAAACAAGGACTTACCAAGTCATGCATACTAATCAATAGGAAAGAATGGAAACACATGTTGTATTTAGAGCTGATTTGTTACATAGAAAAGCATCTTTCATATTTTTTATACAGAGAAATATATGTCCATTCCTTTAGTTTTCAGTTGTCTTTTAAAACCTCTTTCTTTAAAGCTAATTGACTTTTGAATTGGGGTCCTCTAGGTGTTGTATCAATAAATTTAGTAGAGGTCTGTTATTACATGACGGCTAAGCCAGAACAAACTTGACAGAGAAAATATAGCCCTGGAACAAGCTGGGTCTTTTATTTCACACAGAGACTGTGCTTTGCGGTGTCTGGATATTGGGTTTGCTTGTGACCAGGCCAGAGAGTCTTAATCCCTCATGTCTTTGGCTTTTGGGGGGAAGAGGCAGCATTTGAAAAGGTTGACCTGGCCTCCAACTTTGAAGGTCATGGCATGCATGGCTTCTGTGAGGTTTCACTTAACTGGTGTTTTTATTATTTCTGTGAATTTCTTACTCTCTCCCATAAATATTCCCTAAGTTTGTTTCTTCAGCTCTTTTCCTTTTTCCTCGTGCCCATGCCGTCGGCTGCCTGATACCCTTCCAAAGTTTCAAATGGCTTCTCCCTGAGGAGATATAGCCTCTTAAACCTGAATTACAAAGTAGCCATGGAGATGACAAGTACAGCACAGTGAATAATATAGTCAATAACATTGTAATAACTATGTGTGATGCCAGTTGCATCCCAGAAATATCAGAACACTTTGTAAAGTATGTGACTGTCTAATATCTATGCTGTACACCTGAAATAATACCAAATAACATTAAATACAAGCTGTAATTGAAAAAACTTAAAAAAAAGGAAAAAATATTCCATAATAAAAGAAAAATATGATTAAAAAAAATCTGTGTTTCTGGCCTGCTCGTGATTCTGATTTTCAGTGTCTGTTGGACTTCTCCATTCAAACACCTTGTTGGCACCTCAAAGTTGAGCAAAAGAGACGGTGCGTGATCGGCTCCAGTGTGCTTCTCTGATGTCAGTTCTCTTGTACCAAGTATCTCTTCATTTATCCACTGGTTTTCAGCCACACTGGTGCCTTCCTGTTCTTCGACTATACCAAACTCATTTCTGCCTCAGGGTCTTCGCATTTGCTGTTCCTTCCCGCACCTACTTCCCCTGGTTCTTCACACAGCAGACTCCGTCTAGCCACCGTCTCCCTCGGCCGTCTGCTCCAGTTCCTCCACAGCACTCGTCACTCTGCATGTATCCCGTGTATGTTTAGCATATGGATTTGTGGAGACGGCCTGAATCTATCTCTGTCACACTGTAGCCTTAGCAACTAGCACGGGCCAGGCACACATTACACATTCCATTTAACTAATTGTGTACTAGGAAATCTGGGCTTTCATTCTAGCTCTGTTAGTGACTAGTTGTCTGCCCCTGGGAAATTCACTTTGCCTCTTTGGACAGGCGTTGTCTCAATTTTACTTTTTTAAAAATTATATTCGATTGATTATGCTATTACAGCTGTCCCAATTTTCCTCCTTTGCCTCCTCCCACCCATATCCCCTCTCCCCATGGACACCCACATCATTGTCCATGCCCATGGGTCATGCGTATGTGTTCTTTAGCTACTCCCTTTCCTAGACGGTCCTTCACATCCCCATGACTATTCTGTAGCTACTTGTTTGTGCTTCTTAATCCCCTCACCTTTTTTGCCCATCCCCCCAACCCCCGTCCCATCTGACAATCATCCAAATGTTCTCTGTATATATGATTCTGTGTCTGTTCTGCCTGTTTGTTTGTTCTGGTTTTTAAGATTCAGTGGTTGATAGATATATATTTGTTGCCATTTTATTGTTCAGTTTTTGATCTTCTACTTCTTAAGGAAGGCGCTTAAACATATCCTATAATGCTGGTGTAGTGGTGATGTAGTCCTTTGGCTTTTTCTTGTGTGGGAAGCTCTTTCTGGAGCACTGTTTTTCCAACCTTCTAAGGGGTCCCCTTAGGTATGTGTTGAGGGTGGAGAAACTAAGATGAGGCCTGAGTGGGAAGGCTCTGGGACCCTCCTATCTGGTTCTACCTCAACAGGAATAGTTTCTCCTTTATTTTGTTAGACGGTTTAGACTTCCACTTAAAATTTCATGTGAAGAAATGTATTCACATTAAAATTAAAAATATAAAATTTTAAAATCACCAATTCTGATTATTGAAAAGCCCTTCCATCTTGAATCGTGACCATCACCAAAGTAGAATTCACTCATTCTGTCCTTCCCACAAGTGATTTTGAATTTCCTGTTACTATTTTTGTTATTGTCACGCAAATTCAAACTTCAGAGCTATTTTTGACAGTTCCTTCTTCCTCTCTGTCTCCATCAAACCAGTTGCCTAATTGTTCTAAATGCCTTTCTTGCCAAGTTTTTACTTCCATTTCCCAAGGATGGAAGAAATAAGGCCTTGCTAAGCCCTAGGTCAGGACCTGACGACCTCTTACCTAGACAATTACAGGGTCCTCCACGGCGTGCATTATACATTCTGTGCTGGTAATCGTTTCCCCATACCATTACCAACTGATCTCTCTAAACAATATTCTAGCAGTTGGTCTTTATTCAAAACCTATAGTGGTTTTTCACTGCCTATGAGCGAATCTAAGCGACTGACCCGGGAGCCTGTCTTGGACACAACACTATTCATGTCTACCACATCCATTGTCCTCCTGGTCCATACACACGGGTCATCATACTCTGTTCCATAGGATCCCAATTTTCTGGCCAAAGTATCTGGTCAGACATCTGAAGCCTAGGTAGTGGTCTCCAAGTCAATCTGGCAAGAGAACTTTGTCTAATAGGTGTTCTATACTCGACTAGTCAGCTACTTTCTCCTGGGAAATTTAAATGCAAGATTGAAGAAAATCTGTAGACTTTAGGGTGGAAAAGAGTGGAGAAAAATATAGAGAAGATTCATTGGGCAGAAGCCATGAGGCAGGGAAAGTTGTGAGCGGGCAGAGAGGGACTTCTTTGACAGCAAAAGTAGAGGTGGAAGTAGAGGTGGGCTGATCCATCTGGACGGATGCCTGTTGGACATACTACCCTCTCCATGAGGCGTCCTCTTGTTACCCTAGCCAAAAATCATCTGCCTTCTAAAGCCAGTACTTACCCTCGCTGCTTTAGCTTTTATTCCACTTGTGTCTCCAGGGCTTTTTGAGTGTAAGCAATATAGAAGTTGACTCTGGCTAAAGATTCTGGACAGTTCACGGAGTTGGAAGAACAGCTAAACTCCTGCATGTCAGAAAAGACAAAATCCAGCAGTTCCGATATCTTGGCAACAGGAGCCTGCATTTCTTTGGGCAATGCCATTGAGATAATTCCACTCAACTGCTCTCATTTTATGTCACTCGACGCAAGAGTCAAACTCCAGGCAGTGAGAGTTGGGCTCCCCCAGCTTGAGACCTTCGGCAACACTTGGTAAGGACAGGTGGCTCTGGTGTGAACTGAACTGAGGGTTCCACAGCACAGTGGTCCTGCGGGAGAGAAGGGGGAGTTCCTCAGAGGAATGGAGGGGTGCTTTTTACTAACAGAAAGAGGGGAGGATATTGTGCAGGCAAACAAATAAAAAATTCTCGATTTCATGATTATTTGCAAAGTTGCTTTTATCTCCATGTTAAAGAAGGTGAGTAATGCATTTCTCCCTGCCCTTCTTAATTTTCAATTACAGCTGACATTCAACATTATTTTATATAAGTTTCAGGTATACAGCATAGTGATTAGGCATCTTACATTTTCCCTTTGAGGACAGAGCTAACTTATTTTATTTGATCTTTTAATAATCACAATATTGTTATTCATATCTAACATTTATTGAGCTATGTACTGTGCTGAGTGTCCTATGTCCATTATGTCATCTGACTTTCTCAGCAGATGTGTATAGATCTATTATTAAGCTGACTTTACAGATGAGAAAGCCATGACTTGAGCAAGTTAAGGAGTTTCTTAAAAACACAGCCAGTGAGACATAGAACTAAGGCTTGAACCTCGAACAACTCCAAAGTCCAGGCTCTTAAGCACTCTGATAAAACGACTCCACAGTATAGGAAATAATTGATGTGTATTTTTAATAAAAGTATTTTTTATGCTTGTGTAATATATCTTGTAATAATTCCTGCAGTCCTGGTTCCAGCAAATACATAAAAGGTCTGGAAAAGACTTAAAAGCTACTGAGAAGCAGCAATGCAGTAGAGAAATGGCTGAGAAAAGAAAGTCTAAAAAATGATCACCCTCATGTGAAAAACTCCAAAGTAAATGTCGGGGTGAACTTCAGTGTCCACGGACTAAGGGGCATCCCAAGTCTGAAAAATAAATAAGACATTCCATAAGGACTTTGTATACAGTGTAAAGTTCTACGTAAAGAAAAGACAGTTATTTCTACTCTAATGCATAGAATAGATTGAAATGTAAGTAAACACAACAAGTTTTACATAAATTCACAGTTCACCCAAGGTTAAGGCACTCGGGGGCTGCTCCTACTCTTGCAGACTGAAGTTGGTGAAACCCCCCCCGACCTACCCCTGAACTTGCCTCACGTCGACAATCCTTATATTTTTAGAATGTGACTTCTGCCCAGAGAAGTGAAACTACCAGGCTTTTCAAGCTACTGCTTGACATGTCCATTGTAGGCACAAGTCATCTTCGAGAAGATCTCGAGTGAGTCATCTGTGTTCCTAGAATACAGACCTGGGGGTGAGCAAGAAGACAACATGGGAAAAACGGATCTAAAGCAAAAGGAATCTACATATTTCGGGGAATCCAGGTGGCCGTGGCTGGTGCACTGGCCTTCACAATGCACACTCATGGTCTTACCCTTTTCTGGGTCTCATTGAGGGACTCTGGGTTGAGGCCCTACCCATATCAGGGTTACCCATGTAGAAAAGATGACAAACTGAGGGCAGGAATTTGGTTCCATGGAAGTCGGTGGTTTCCTCCAAACTGTGTCTCATCCAACTCATGTGCTGACTAAACTTTTCTACAGTCTTCGGGCTCTTCTTTGAACAACAGAAAAAAAAAATCATTCCTTTCTTTTCATTCCCTACAATACTTACCAGCAGCTTTCAAATTTTTGCATATGTCTTACACAGGGTCCATATTGAAAATGCAGCTTCTGGCTCAGTCACACCCCTGGAGATTCTGCTGCAAAAGATGCTGGTGGATCGCACACCGAGACATACTGACTCCTATTCTCAGTTTGTTTGAGACATTGTTTCTGGCTGCTTGCCTGTTGCTTTCATAGATGGAGAGGAGCTGACAGCTAGTGGGGAATGGTTAGGGGGTGGAGGGATTGAGCAAAAAGGAAAAAGATTCGTGGACATGGACAACAGTGTGATTGTTGAGGGGTGGGGGGCATAAAGGGACTAAATGGTAATGAAAAAAGATACAATAAAGATTAAACAAAAAATGTTGCTTTCATGACTTGAAATTCTCTCCTCTTTTATCTGGTCTTCCCCTGAATGATCATAATCTTTGTGATTAGAATATGTATCTTTTTCTTCTCTAATACCCTTGAAGTTATACTCACATATTTAAAATGTACATGGGAGTTGTTTTATTTATTTATTTTTTTAGTTGTTGTTCAAGTACAGTTTTCTGTCTTTTACTCCCATCCCATTCCAACCCCCCACAAGTGCTCCCCACCTCCCTCCCATTTCCACCCCCCTTAGTTTTTGTCCATGTGTCCTTTATATTTGTTCCCGTGACCCCTTCCCCTTTTCCCCTGAAATTCCCTCCCCTCTCCCCTCTGATTACTCTCAGCCTGTTTTCTATATCAGTGTCTTTGTTATATTTTGCTTGCTTATTTGTCTTGTTGTTTAGGTTCCTGTTAAAGGTGAGATCATGTGGTATTTGTCCTTCACCACCTGGCTTGTTTCACTCAGCATAATGCTTTCCAGTTCTATCCATGCTGTTGCAAAGGGTAGGAGCTCCTTTTTTCTTTCTCTGCATAGAATTCCATTATGTGAGTGTACCATAGTTTTTTGATCCATTCATTTACCAATGGCACCTAGGTTGCTTCCAGCACTTGGCTATTGTGAATTGTGCTGCTATGAACATTGGGTGCATAGATTCTTTTGGATTAGTGTTTCTGGATTCTTAGGGTATAAACCTAGCAGTGGAATTGCCGGGTCAAAAGGCAGTTCCATTTTTAGTTTTCTGAGAAAATTCCATACTGTTTTCCATAGTGGTTGTACCAGTCTGCAATCCCACCAACAGTGTACTAGGGGCCCCTTTTCTCCACATCCTCTCCAACACTTGTTGTTTGTTGCTTTGTTTATGATGGCCATTCTTACTGGTGTGAAGTGGTATCTCATTGTAGTTTTAATTTGCATCTCTCTGATAGCTAGCGATATTGAGCATCTTTTCATGTGTTTCTGGATCCTCTGTATGTCCTCTTTGGGGAAGCGTCTATTCAAGTCCTTTGCCCATTTTTAAATTGGATTGCTTGTCTTCTTAGAGTGGATTCATGCAAGTTCTTTATATATTTTGGAGATTAAACCCTTGTCTGAGGTATCATTGGCAAATATGTTTTCCCATACAGTTGGTACTCTTTTTATTTTAATACTGTTTTCTTTGGCCATGCAGAAACTTTTTATTTTGATGAGATCCCATTTGTTTATTTTTTCCTTTATTTCCCTTGCTCTAGGGGACAAATCAATAAAAATGTTGCTGCATGAAATATCTGAGATTTTTCATGCCAATGTTCTCCTTTATGACTTTGATGGTGGTCCGGCTTATATTTACGTCTTTTATCCACCTTGAATTTATTTGTGCGAATGGTGTAAGTTGGTGCTCGAGTTTCATTTTTTTATACGTAGCTGTCCGGTTCTCCCAACACCATTTGTTGAAGAGGCTGTCTTTATTCCATTTTATGTTGCTGCCCCCTTTGTCGAATATTAATTGACCATAGAGACTTGGGTTTATTTCTGGGCTCTCTGTTCTGTCCCACTGGTCCATGTGTCTGTTTTTATGCCAGTACCAGGCTGTTTTGATGACAGCGGCCTTGTAATACAGTTTGATATCAGGTATTGTGATCCCTCCTACTTTTCTCTGCTTTTTCAAAATTGCAGCTGCTATTCGGGGTTGTTTATGGTTCCATATAAATTTTTGAAGTGTTTGTTCTATGTCTGTGAAATATGCCATTGGTACTTTGATAGGTATTGCATTGAATCTGTAAATTGCTTTGGGTAATATGTACATTTTGATGATGTTAATTCTTCCAATCCATGAACACGGTATATGTTTCCATTTGTTTGTGTCTTCCTTGACTTCTTTCTTCAGTGTTGTGTAGTTTTCTGCATACAGGTCTTTTACCTCTTTGGCTAGGTTTATTCCTAGGTATTTTATTTTTCTTTTTGTTGTATCAAATGGGATTTTTTTCTTGATTTCTGCTTCTGCTGTTTCATTATTGGGATACAAAAATGCCTTTGATTTCTGGATATTGACTTTGTACACCACTATTTTGCCAAATTCATTTATTAGGTTGAGCAGTTTTAGGGTGGAGTCTACAGGGGCAGTTGTTGATTGACTGAAAGTTGACAGAAACTGTTCTTCCATGCCCATCCCGCATGTGAATGTCAGGGCTTGGTTTGAATGGAAAAGAATTTTCTTCTAGGTTGAAAGAACAAATTAGATAAGAAATATATAAGGTTTTCCAGTACAGGTTTATATGGATGACTCAAAACACACTGGAAAAAAACAGAATATGGAATTTAAAATCCTTGTTTTTTTTTTCTTGGAATTTTCTAATCAGTTAATGTCACTTAGAACATTAACTAAAGAGGTCAAAATATTGCTTCTCCTAAGCACTATGTGCTTAGGATATATCCATTGCTTTCTTTTATTAATATCATAGAAAAGCAATATTGCAAATTACTTTCAAATTAGTCAAGAGTGCAAACATACACCGGAAGCCAAAGTCATCTCGTAGTCATAGGCATTTGTTCAGGAGGGAGAGAAAAGGGTCTGGTTACTTCCTCCTTATTTAGCAGTGTGTCACACTCCCTTGCTTGAAACCCGCCGATGGTTCCAGTTAGCTGTGAGGATGTAATTCACACTCCTCCTTGTGGCTTACAAATGCCACCTGGTCTGACTCCCACGTCCACACCTGCCACTCCAGCCTGGTCTCTGACTCCCTGGCCCTCCCTTTCCTCGCTGCCCTCTTTCCACTGCACTTGACACTTCACTCGTCCTTCTTTCAGTCCCTTGAAGATGGCATTCTCTTTCTCTTTTCTGGCTTTAGTATACACCTTCCTTCCTGTCCCAGCTAATTCCTTTTTCAACCTTCAGATCTCATTTCATCCGGAGAGCCTTTTCTGAACCCAGGTCTGGGGGAGGGGCTTGACTCCCCTTTTTGCATTATAATTGCCTGTTTTCTATTCCGTATTCTTCACTAAGACTGTAAGCTCAGTGTATGGCAGGGGAATGAAAGTGATAGATAAATGGATGATAGATAATTGACATATATATATATATCTGTATCTGTATATATCTGTATCTTTATCAGATGTATCTATAGATCTATATCTGTCAATTATCTATCATATGTATATATATGTGTTGAGATATATGTGTGTATAGACATATCTTTATCAATATGCACACATATATATGCATAG
>PVKM010035535.1:0-15137 GCA_004027735.1 Carollia perspicillata | reverse complement strand
TACAGCCACGTTCTCCAACAGAAACGTGAGCCATACACGCACGTGGTTTTAATCTTTCCATTAGCCACGTTACAAAAACATAAACACAAGCAGGTAAAACTAATTTAGTAACATATTGTATTTAACCTAATAGATCCCAAATATCATTTCCACAAGGAATCAATATACAAATTTCAATAAGGTATTTTTGCATTTCTTACTTCATATTTCTATGTGAATGTTTCATTTTCATCAAAAATACTCAGTGTACACAGATTCCATAAAATTTACACTTGAAAAAAATAGATTCATACATCCAGTTGTTCCAATCATACCTAAAAAGTTTCCAACAAATAACTCAAGTATCAGTTTTAATAATTAAATTAATTCATTAAAATTAAAGAAATTTTAAAATTTGGTACCACAATTGCCACATTTCAAACGCTGAGCTGCCACATGTGGCTTGTGCCTACCATATGTGACAACACAGATGCACAGAATATTGAAAGGGACCCTTGGGGATAAGTCTCAGAAAACAACATTCGAGTTCTTTCTCAGTCAATATTATTTGAAGTCTTAAAATGGGCCAGATAATTTGCCAAGTGCTTTGGCTAGATAAACTATAGGGGAGGAAAGTTATTTTTAAGGATCTAAAAATGCCTCATGAAAATCCAAGAGCAGGAATTCCGCTGGGTCTCAGTGATTGGAACTTGGAAGGGTGAACCCAGAGGGGATGCATTTTCACTTGCTCCTCCTACCCACTTAGAAAGAGCACATCTGTCCGTCTCACTCCCTGTAGGACGACATCTGTCTCTTCTCTTCATCCACATCATGTGTGAAGGACGTTTATCCCCAAACTCTTCGGGACATGCACTGCACTGGTTATCTCACCTGTTGTCCTTCATTGCCAAGGTCACCTTCTTTCTCTCCTCTCTGACTCAGAAGTGGTGGCCTGCAAATTGCCAGGTGGCACTAGGTATTTGTCTAGAATCTGATGAAGAGTGAAAGATAGAGGGATGGGAGAAGGATTTTTTTTTTAAATTTCCAGAACCTGTCTCTTTGACTTTGGGAATGCAGGGCAGCTCTGGCTCCAGTTTCTCTCTGGAATATTTTAGCACTCTTCTCCCCAGGTGGGCTCTGAACAGATGCCAGCTCCAGTGACTCGTGCCCTTCCTCTTTTGAGAAGTACATGATGTGCCCTCCTCAGAGGTACAAGTTTCTTTAGGCTCCCGGCTTCTGGTAGCATCATCTCTCCACTTTTGCCTGTGGGTGGGAGCCTCAGGCTCAACAGTCTTCCCGGTGGCCGGTCCCTCCTAGTTACTAAAGCAAGAGCTGGCTCAGCTCTGGAGGCAGCGTCTGCTACGTGAAGCCGATAACGTCCATACTACCTCCAGGTTTTGTTTCTGGCTCTCTCAGTCTTCTCATGTCTCAGTAACCAATCTGTTCTGTTAAATCTCCTCTAGTCCAAAAACATGGTAGAGTTTCAATTTTCCTGCCTCACAGTGACTGATACACTTGCACAGAGAGAAACTCACTGCAGTCCCTCAATTACAATCCCAAAGGCCAGGAGAGAGAATCCCACTAATCTGTACGGTGTCGGAAGTCCCTTTTTGAGCTAATCAACCACAGCAAAGGGAGAAGTTTCATATATTCTTAAACTAAACGCTGCCGCAATGCACCTGCATGATGCTGTGGTTTGAGAGAAATGGTTCCCGGAGAAGAGAAACAATTAACTGTGCATATACCTTAAAATATTTCCAGCTAAAGGATAATCATAAGTTCGAAGTTCTACATGCACGACTATATTACTCCGATAGCCTGGATTTGCTTGGCCCTCCTTGTAGTTAATGAAACAAATGAGCAACTCTCCCCTACTGAGGTGCTTTGCTGCAGAAAGTAGTTGATTTTTTCCTCCGCACCATCATCCTTTAAAACGTCTGCACTGGATGTTTTCTGAAAAGCATCGAGGCACGGTACTATTTTCATGTGAACAAAGCATCGTTTGGTTCACTTCTCCCTTTAGTTGATATTTCTTTTCTGGTTGTCTTTGCATAAATATTTCTCAAAAGAGTTTCCTCTATGAGTTATTTCTAACTCTTTCCTTTACATTTGCCCTTGAGCTCATAACTTTTAGGAATGCAACTCCCCATCTGTACAGAAGCGGCTCGTGTCAGAGTCAACAATGACCTCGGTCTTGTTAGTCCCATGGCCCAGCCTGGTCTGATCTCCCAGCCACAGGTGTAAACTTGGTCAGCTTTTGAGTTACTGTCTTCACTTGGCTTATGGGCCTCCACGTGCCTCTGCACCTCCTTCAGGTACCTTCTTCGCCTCCCCGACATCCAGATACTGGAGCGCAGCGGAACGTGGTCCTGGACTGCTTCTCTCACTGTGCTCACTCCGTAACCTCATCAGTTCTCTCAGCCGCAGAGGGGCTGACAAGTCCCAAGTCTACGCCTCACGCTCTAAACTCATCTCTGAATTCCAGACTCATATATCTAACCAATCTTTCACATCTCTGCTTGAACACTGAAAGAAATCTCAATTTTAGAAATGAACTTCTCTCCAAAACATATCTTGCAAACACATTTCAAGACTTAAAAACAATTGTCCAATTTAATCCCAGACCTGCCCCTTCTCCTTGTTGTCTTCTCCATTTTAATAGGCACCAGCTAATATTTCCAATCATTTAGCCTATAACTTTTTATTAAGCCAATGTCCCTTTATCTTTTATGCTTCATGTCTAAGCTAAATAAATTCTGTTGGCCCTACCATCAACATACCGGTAGAAACCAACACTTCCTTCTCCCAGTTCCAGTCCAACTGCCCTGGTTGAAGACAAGAGCAGTTCTCCAGAATAGGTTACTTTAGTAGTTTCCTAACTGGTAGCTTCTTTGTTCTTTGATCCTCACAGTCCATTTTTAATCCACAGGCATACCAGTTCTATGTTTTTAATAGATGTATACTGCTCTTTAGAGTGTACTTTGTAAATATTAACTCATTTGACACTCGCCTTACTTCTGTGAGGTAGACACAGCTCTCATCACCAGCCTGCCCAGGAGAGAGGCGAGCCACAGTAAGGCTGAGCAAATGGACCCAGACCCACAGATGGTTGATGTCCCCGGCGGGTGCCTAGACAATCTGGTACCAAAATCCATTCTCTTAGCCTCTTATGCCACAACGCTTACCAAAAAAGAAAAGCAGATCATGTCACTTACCTGCTCAAAACATCTCTACTCAGATTAGAAGCCTATGCTTTGAACACGATTTAAAAGGTCTTGCATAGAATGGTCTCCGGTCATCTGTGACCTCACTTCCTGTGGCTCTTTTCGTTAAGGGCACCCCAGTTACACTGACCTCCCTGAAGAGCCAGGGACACATAGAACACATCCCATGTTTCAGGGTCTTTGATCTTGCTACTCTCTCTGCCTGGAATTCTCGTTTCCCCGTGTCCCCAGGGCACGTTCCCCCACTTCGGCCAGATCTGTATAGAGTAACATTTTCTCAATAGGTCTTATTTACCAGTCTGTCTAGTATCACCCATCTGCAATTCTCCATCCCCGTTAACTTGTTTATTTTTCTTCTGGACACTTTTCTGACACATCATGTTTTACTTCTTTATCTTACTTGTTATCATTTCCCTCCCCCCACTCATCAGAATGCAAGTTTCACCAAACAGGGGAGTTGCCTCTGTTTTGTTCGTTGCTCTATTCCCAGTACCCGGTAAATAATTGCTCAGTTTGACGAATAATATTTTTTAAACTTGGGATTTATTGAACTGAAATCTCTCATTTGAAAATTTCAAGTCCAGTTCTTTATGTAGGTACTTCTAACATTGTTTTATATTTTGACTTCGGATTAGTTTAGAAGAGAGGGCTTTGTAAGCATAACAGTGTGTGGCATTTGGACACAAAATATTATTCATAGCCCTTGGGGATAGTGGGAGGAAAAACGTGGAGATGGAGGGGTTATAAGGGCAGAGGCTGGTAAGCACATGGGTTAGTCCGGACAGCACATGAAATTGAGTCCAATCGTCAAAACTCTACCTGCTACGTGCACACTTATTATTATTATTATTTTATTATTTTCCTTATTCTGACAAGATGACTGTGCTTACAACAATTCCAGGATGTTTGCGTGTATGTACATGTAGCTGTACAAGCCAAAAAAGTAAAAATAAACACATTTAGAACAAGGAAATTAAAACCATAATACAGAAGAGAAATTGCAGGAGTATATCATTATAGTCCATTAACATATGGAAGTAGGTAATTTGTTAATTGGTACGCTTTCTACATTTTGGCTAGTGTCCACACGTACATGAAACTAAATCACACATCGTAATATGTTTTAAAGAGTCGCTTCGCTGCTCTGCCACTTCCTGTTTAGTAAAGTCAACATAGTGGAACTCGCTGGGGTAAGTAGACTCGCTGGATGTTTTTAGAAGTTTATGGCCACAGTTTAAGGGCTGGAATGACACCACATTTTTACTTGCACTTACAGCTAACAGATGTGCAATCACGTCAGAGTTGTACGTTTTTACTTTAGATAGCTGATTTCATTCTTTCTCTTCCTTCAAGTACAAAACAAAATAAAGTTTCCTACCAAATTTTCTTGCAGTTTCAAGAATAGTGTTCTGTGTCTCCCATCCCTGTGTGTTTGCTGTCACTATTGGGCAGCTGGCCTACGACCAGGGTGTGCAGATAGCTAGGCAGACAGACATGTGACACTTCTGATTTGTTTGGCACACTATCCCCACTTTGTCTTGGGGTTTGAGGAGACTAGAGGAATTTAATTCTGTAGGCCAGTGTAAAGGTTTCTAAAATATGCTCTGTACAATATCTGTAAGACAGCCATTGACTCACTGAAATAAGAAAAAGGGATTCACAACTGAATTACCTATGACACCGTCGTCCACTTTCAGGCAGACTCTTTTTGGTGTCACAGAACATAAAAATATGACAATCTTCTCTAAACTAACCAAAGACATTCTTCATGCCGATAGCATGACACGTTTGACAGTTGTTGATGCTACAAGATCTATGAAAGCATTGTCCACAAGTTCAAGAGCATAAAAAAATTGTACAGCCAAGCAGCTGCAAGAGCAAAATGCAATTCTTAACACTGTATAAAATTTTAAAAGCCATTTTCTTCTTAACTCTGCCTTTTAAAGTAAATTTATAGTGAAAAATATGCGGGCCTAAATTTAGAAAAAGCATACAGTGTATTAGAAGATTCATACTTTAGTTGTTGAAAACATTAAGTGATATTTGATGGAAATTTTTAATATGCCCTAATTACTTATACAGTGCCATTATCTAATATTGCTCAAAACTTCTGTTTTTTTTTTTCCAGGCATAGCTATTTTTTGAGAAGTATTAAGCAAAACACTTGCAGCATTTTGAGAATTGACAGAAGACAGGTATCAGATGAGACTATTTTCAAACTTTAAAATTCATCTTTTAAAACTAAGATAAATAATATTTTAAAGAAAAGTCCAGTGTTGTATCTCTCACATAGAGTTGGAAGACATTTGATCTCAGGTTAAATAATTCTGAAGTTGGTTTATAATAAAGTAGGTTTTGGTTTAATGGCTGGTCGTACTTGGATGCCATCACGGGATTTTCTTACCATTCCCTAAATGCATTAATAAGAGAAAGAGGTGAGGAGAGAAAGAGAGGAGAGATATTTTTCATAACACTTGGAGTACCTCTGAGTGGTGGTCACAACTGGAAATACGATTTATATTTTGTGGATGAACAGTTTGTAAAATTTTAAACCTATTTCTATACTGCACAGCAGCACCTGCATCATTCAGCAGGATAATTTTATTTTCTGTACCTGATGGTGAGCGTAATGAAGGTTTCATTTTATTTCAGCATAGTAATTCCCCTCACATACATAATGCTGAGAAGTAATATTCAATCTCAAATTTTTGAAATTGGCAATTAAACACCTTTTTTGTATAATTTGTAATAAGAACTGAGTGTCTCAATCACTAAACACCTAAGGATTTCAAGTAAGCTGTCACAGTAAATGTATAGTTTAGAGAAGAGTTTTGATTCATAAGCAGGAGATGACAAACAAAAAAAATATTTAAGAAGTCAAACTTTAAGAATTTTAGGGAAAGACAATTACATTGTTCTAATTTTATTTACCTACCGTACTGCATAAATCATTTCCATAAGCAAAAGAAGACTGTGTAAGGAGCAACTACATTCTAGGGTAGTGTTTTACATAATTTAAACAACGTCGTAAGCTCTAAAAAAACCCATTTCCCACTTCTATTGTTCTGTATTTCTATCATGCATGATTCTCAAATATGTTTATCATTTGGTTGAAAGAATCATATATCATTTGTGTGTATGTTCTATAGAACAAATACATCTCAAATAATACAAGAAGCTCAGAGAACTTGACTTTCTTATTTTTAAAAAAGTAAAACTATTGACTTTACACACACTGAAGTCCATGTGTCAGTAAGTCTGTCTGTCTCTCGCATCTCTCTCTTCTCAAGAAAGGTAGGAATGTAGAGAATGTTGATGTCCCAAAGGAGTTAAGATATATAAACCTAAATTGTCATAGGACTCAGCAATGAGTGCTACCAATTTATGGAATTGTGAGATTTACTTCATTGAGTACCCAAAGTTTTATTGGTAATTTTGGTCATGGACTGGAAACAAGTTCTTCTAAATGAATCTTATTTTTACTAAACAGATTATAATCTTAGAATATATAATTTTGAAAATACACCAGAATTAAAATAGTCTCTAGAAGACATACTGTCATTATATTTAGACACTGATTATCTTTCCTTTTCATAATTTTGACCCCACCTGAGAATATCTCAGAGATTTCTGTATCATTAAAACTAAAATTTAATTTAGCCATTATGAATTTTAGTTCAATGGTATTAGTATTT
This sequence comes from Carollia perspicillata, assembly GCA_004027735.1. Classification (NCBI taxonomy): domain Eukaryota; kingdom Metazoa; phylum Chordata; class Mammalia; order Chiroptera; family Phyllostomidae; genus Carollia; species Carollia perspicillata. The sequence goes on along the minus strand of PVKM010035535.1, from coordinate 8,239 downwards.
CATAATTGGTAGTCCAAATTTTGCAGACCCGAGTATATTTTCAATTTGTAGACCTGAGTATATATTCTATTCTATTTATTCAATAAACATTTTATTTATCAAATTAAATTATAAGTGGTACGATGCAGAAAGTGTAAAGAAGAAAACTGAAAAACCTACAAATGTGTGGAGCTTAAACAGCATGCTCCTGAACTATCAATGGGTCAAAAAAATAAATAAAATGTAAATAAAAACACCTTGAGAAAAATTAACATAGATACACCACATAAAACTTTAGGCTTGTGGGATGTGGTACAATCAGTTCTCTGAAGGAACTTTATAGCAATGAATACTTATATTAAGAAAAATAAAAGATTTCCAATAAACAACCTAACTTGCCATTCCAGGCACTAGGGAAATTGGAAGAAACTAAGCCTAATGTTAGTGGAAGTCAAGAAATCATACAGACCAGAACAAAAATAAATGGAATAAAAAATGAAATGATAATAAAAAAGACTCATGAAACTTAGAACTGGCTTTTTGAAAAGATAAACTAGCCCAACCTTTAGCTAGACTCACTAAGGGAAAAAAAGATAGTATTCAAACAAAATTAAAAATTAAGGAGGAGTCATTACAACGGATTCCACAGAAATAAATACAAAGAACCATGAGACTGCTAAGGACAATCATACACCAAGAACTTCAGCAACCTAGAAGAAGTGGATAAATTCCTAGAAACATAAAACCGACCAAGACTGAATCATGAAGAAGCTGAAAATCTTAATAGATTTTACTAGTAAGGAGACTCTATCAGGACTCAAAAGCTTCTCAACAAACACAAGTCCAGGATCAGATGGCTTCACAGACAAATTCTCTCAGACATTTAAAGAAGAATTAACAAGAGTCATTCTCAAAATTTTTCCCAAAAACAGAAGAAGGAAACATGCAACCTCATTTTATGAAAATCAGCATTACCGTGATCCCAAAGCCAAATAGGAGACTACAAGGGAAAAAATACAGGCCAATATCCCTGATCAAGGTAAATGTAAAAATCCTCAACAAAATAGTAACAATCCAAATTCAACAATGCATTAAAGGCATTATATATCATGATCAACTGGGATTTATTTCAGATATGCAAAATTGGTTTCACATCCACAAATCAATCAGTGTGATACACCATGCTAAGAAATGAGAGATGAAAGTCATATAATCACCTCAATAGGTAAAGAAAATGTTTAACAAACTTAAACATCTTTTCATGTCAAAAACTCTCAACAAACATGTCATTGTGGAAAGGAATGTCAACATAATAAAGACCATATATGACAGGTACAATGTGAACATCATACTCGATGGCGAAATGCTGAAACCTTTACCTCTAATATCAGGAGTGAAATAAAGACACCCTATTCCTACCACTTTTATTCAACATAATACTAGCCTGAAAAATTGGGTGAGAAAAAGAAATACAGACTTAGAAAAGTGAAAAAATAAAAAAAAGGTGCAAGTGACATAATTATATATAGGAAACTCTAAAGACTTTATAAAAAACCCTCAGAACTACTGAAAAATTCACTAAATTTCTAGGATACAAAATCAGTATGAAAAAGTTTTATTTTTATATACCAATTTGGGAGAATAGGAAACTGATTACCAGTGATAGTTATAAAATTAATAAAGTCTGAGGATCTAACTCGGTGACTATTGTGAACACAGCATTATATACTAAAACGGCTAGGAGAATAGAACTAAACATTCTAACCAAAAAAATGTAAATGCGATGTGAGGTTATGGATATGTTCATTAATTAGGTGGGGAGTAAATCTAGGACCTGGGTTAGGCTTTTCATTAGAATGAATTTAGGAAAAATTCTGACAACGTTTAACTGCAAATTCAGGACCATAGTTCTTGTGGCAAATTTTTACAAGCAAATCTTAAACAAGCAGAGCTGCAGAAATTAAAAAAAAAAGTCTTGGCTTCTTCTGGGAACTTCTAAATAAAGCCGAGAATACGGCAGGTTGAGAAAAAATGGCCTCGGCGAAGCCCAGCTCACTGCGCGTTCCTAAGGGGAGGAATCCCGGCACCAGGGCCTGGTTCCTTGGGAGGCACTGTATTTAGGAGCAGCATCTGCGGGGATGCTTGTCAGGACCGCGGTTATAGCGAACTTTCTATCTCCCTAGGGTTTTTAACTTACTGCTTTGTTTCTGTCCTCCACGTGTGGCTGAACCAGAAGCTTCCACCTCGCCTCTCCTGCAGTGTGCATTCCTTCGTATCACCTGCTCCACTGGTTGAGGAAGCTCCTTCTGGCCCACTCGGACCTTCATCCTTCGAAAGTCAGGCCTAACAAAACTGTTATCATTAAGTGTGTGTTCTGAACCTGCCTCAGAGCTGATCAGTTCTCTATGCAGGCCTTCAGTCTCTGTGCACGTTTATCTTTTCATGGTATTTTTTATAGACCTATCTTCTCAAATGGCGTCCTTAGCATCTTGAGAGAAAGGTCTAGGGTTTGTCATTTTCCTATTTCTAGCCCTAACCCAGTACTTGAAGCAGAATATGAGTTCAAGCATTTTGTTTTTATTGACTTGAATTGAATCAAACATTTGGCTATAAAATATTATTAAAGAAAGTGTAATATAGGATCATGTTTTCTGTGTATGAAAACTTTCAATTTCCTCTCCATTCCTAATGTCCCATTAAAAAAAATTGGAGCTATATCCTGAGGCTGAAAGACATACCTATTTATTGCCAATGTATCACAGCAGCATTTAACGTATTGGGACCATCTGAACGCCTCTACCATTTTGAAAGACGTCACGGTGTGAAGGAAATCCGCCTCGGCAGGTGACGTCTTCCTGAGTCTAATGAGCTCGAAGTCAGGAAGCTCCTTTTTATGCTTGAATAGCTGCTCTCCTGTTGTCATGTGTATACGTGATGGGAAGCATTTTTAAATCAATCAATAACGTATCGAGTACCTATTCTACACAAAGTATCATTCAAACTGGACTAAAAAAACGTCTTGGCCAGCAGTTTACTTAATGGAGATAAATGAAAACAATTTTTAAACATAGTTTTGAAGAAGGCTAAAATGAAACGAGCACCTTCGTAACAAGGTAGAGCTCTTCATGAAAAGGCTTTGGGTTGAACCACAGGAAAGTGAGAGGGCGGAGAGAGAGGGCTGATGGGAGAGGACCAGGTCTGGAACCCTGAACGAGCAGAGCCACGACGAGCTGGGGAAGCAGAGACACAGTGAGGTGAACGACATTCACGGAAAGTTTCTGGTTAAGGATGCAGTTGAGAATCTGACCCAGAATACATCATAAAGCCATGTGCGCTAGAAGCTGTGTAGGAAATTTGCGCTTTTATAGAAGAAAACAAGGAGGAAGGATCACGCTCTTCCCTATTTCCCACTCATACAACTATCGTTGATATAAATGACCATTTATTACAGATTAAATATGTGCCCAAAGGTATGCCATCACTTTACATGCATAATTGTATTCAATATTCACAAAACTCTATGATTGCCGAGTGCCTCTAGAGAGGCAATGTGAGACCTGGGTAAATAATTTGTCCAAGAACACAGAGCTAGGAAGTGGCAGAGGCAGGAATCATATTAAGACAGCCTAATCCTTGCAACCACAGATTTAAGCAAATGTGTCTATTATAATTGTATATTAGTTATTGATTAATTCCTTTATTGATTCAAGAATCTTTCACTACATACCTTATGTAGAAGGTATTAGAAAAAAAGAAACTGCTTTGTGGATAGCTCAGGGCTATCAATCATTTAAATAAGACATAACACCTCCAGTGGCCAGTTGCTAAAGCAAGACCGAAGGCCAGAATTGTCCGGGAATTTGGGGAGGAGAGTTTTAAGAGGCAACTACATAGCATGAAGACGTTCTGGGACTATCAAGGGGTGTGTGCAATAATTAGTGTGGAAACATAATTTTAGATAGCATATTTTGTCAACGTAAGCCTTGTTTTTCATGTTTCTTTTTTAATCTTGCTCCAAACGAAACGCTTTATGTAAATAGTGTTTAGCAGATTTCCAAGTCCTTTCAGATGCACTAACGCGCTGAACGCTTGTGACTTATCGAGCTGGTCACATGCACCCCATTTTACAGCAGGGGAAATCGAAGTTTTTAGAGTTTGGGTGAGCTAGCTAGTACATATCATAGCTGGAATTTGTTCTTAGTTCCTCCAGCGCTAAGTTTATTATTTTCCCAACTAAATCGCTGCCTCTCCAACTTTCCCTCTGAAGTGCTCCATAAAGCAGGGACAACGTGCACGCAGGTCCCTTGAAAGTCTGGGCAGGCAGCCCGAAGGAGCCCTGAAAACACAAAGTTCCTTTGAAACCTTCTGTTTTATATGAAACATGAAAGTGGCAGATTCTGCTGTTTTCATATGCACATGCAAGTGAAGAAACTTTTTAAAGTGCATACATTCAAAACTTTTTCACCTTTAGTTAAATCCGATGTTCAAGTAGCCCTGAATTTCCCCTCGGACACTCGGTGCCTTCCGACTGGCCATCAGAAACCCTGAGAGGGGATGGAAACCTTGCAGAATTATATTCCAGCAGAAGTATTTTAATTACTGTGTGTGAGAGTTGTGCAGTTTGCTGCCATGATGCCTGTTTAAATTTATTTTATATGGAAGTGATTTTGGAGTATTGGTTATCTGGGGTCTGGTTTATTTGAAAGATTAGAGGCAGTATCAAGGTTGGGTTTGGTATAGGGGTTTACTGGGAGTCTGTTTTCTTAAAACAATACAGGAGAGCAAGTTATTAGTTTATTTTAAATCTGAATCATGAATGGATCTCACCGAGTGAAGGTCGAGGACATTTCCAGTGACAGGCCACTATGATGTTAATAACTTTCCTATGATATATGCCTTTTTTGAAAAAAATTATTTTAATTGTTTTCAAGTACAGTTTTCTGTCTTTTACTCCCATCCCAGTCCACCCCCACAGTGCTCCCCACCTCCTACCCATTTCCACTCCCCCTTAGTTTTTGTCCATGTGTCCTTTGTACTTGTTCCTGTGATCCCTTCCCCTTTTCCCCTGAAATTCCCTCCACTCTCCCCTCTGGTCACTGTCAGCCTATTTTCTATTTCAATATCTTTAGTTATATTTTGCTTGCTTGTTTGTTTTGTTGTTTAGGTTCCTGTTAAAGGTGAGATCATATGGTATTTGTCTTTCACTGCCTGGCTTATTTCACTCAGCACAATGCTTTCCAGTTCCATCCATGTTGTTGCAAAGGGTAGGAGCTCCTTCTTTCTTTCTGCTGCATAGAATTCCATTGTGTAAATATACCACAGTTTTTTGATCCATTCATTTACTGATGGGCACCTAGGGTGCTTCCAACACTTGGCTATTATAAATTGTGCTGCTGTGAACATTGGGGTGCATAGGTTCTTTTGGATTGGTGTTCCGGGGTTCTTAGGATATAATCGTAGCAGTGGAATTGCTGCGTCAAAAGGCAGTTCCATTTTTAGTTTTCCTAGAAAATTCCATACTGTTTTCCATAGTGGTCGTACCAGTCTGCAATCCCACCAACAGTGCACTAGGGTCCCCTTTTCCCCACAACCTCTCCAACACTTGTTGTTTGTTGCTTTGTTTATGATGGCCATTCTGACTGGTGTAAAGTGGTATCTCACTGTGGTTTTAATTATCATAAATGGCTTATACTCACGATAGTGTTGCTTTCCAGCTGAGGTTGGGCTGCACCATGCTCTAAGTCAAACAATGCTTAAATAATGAAAGAGATGGAAACCAATAGGAACATGCAACAGACACAGCACAGAAAAACATACCTACGAGAAGGGCGTCACTGATAATTGATAAAAAGTACTGGGGCGGTAAATAATGTACAGAACAAGAACTGATTTACATGCAATGGAGAGCTTTATTAAAGGAAATCTAGGCATGGCATCGAGGGTAGTGGTCCTCTGACTGTCACAGAATGAGGGGGAAAAGACGGGGCAGGTGACATAGTCTGGAGGCAGGACTGGCGGGAAGATGGTGCTATCTGGCGAAACCAGCACTTTTCCCTGCCCTCTGTGCCCGAGGCTTAGGGGCTGCTTCCACGGGTCAGTCACTGGTCAGTTGTCACCGCCACACGAGATGAACATTTCTCAGTGGTGCTTTAGGGCAGGATACACATCACTTGCAAGGGATACTTGACTCTGAGTTTTTGATTCTCTAATTTGTTTCCTTTTATGTAGCTTTCTGTAGTCAACAATTATCTGGTAAAATTATACTTACAAAAATACACTTTGAAAGCTGAGATGTTTGATTCTTGGTTCCCCAAAATTCGGTTTGTTCGTGTTCTCTCTCTCCTTCAGGAAATTCCAGTTCTGTTGATGTGAAGTAAACCTCCATTCACACAGATATTTTGGAACTTATGGCACACAGACCCCCCAAAAGAAATAAAGCCTAGACACAAGCATTGCTTGGTTGCATTTAAATAGGTATCTTTATCATTCTAATTCAACAGCATTGGCCTCAAGCTTCGTGGCAGGAGGAGAAGGAAAGATTTGGTCTCGTCCCAGGTTCCTAGTGCAGAGCTCCTACGATGCTGAGAACCTGCCCGGACACAAGTGTCTTTTGTATGTTAATGAATGGCTGGTGACTGCAGAACCCAAAATACCTCCAGGATTGGCAGCTGTTCTCGAGAAAGGCCAAGGCATGATTGAAGGTCGGGACTTTCAGCCCCACCCCCATCTCTGGGGAGGAGAGTAGCTGTACATTGAGTGAATCAGCAATGCCCAGTGATTTAATCAATCATGTTTACTTAATGAAGCCTCCATAAAACCCCCTAAACAATGGGGTTTGGGGAATTTTCAAGTTGGTATACACATAGATGTTCTGGGACGGTGCTACTCCTCAAGGGGGTGCTACTCTCCTATACAGGGCACGGGATCTCCACTTCCTTTCTTCTCTACCTTGCACAGCGTATCCCCTCCATTTGGCTGCTCCTGAGTCACATCTTTATCATAAACTGGAAATAGTAAATAAAGCAATTTACCGAGTCCTGTGAGTCTTTCTATCACATTATCAAACTTGTTAAGAGGGTTGTGAGAACACTTTGAATTTATAGCTGGCAGGTCTGACCTAAGGGTGGCAGCTGGGCCTGGTGACTGACACCCGAAGTGGGTGCAATCACACAGAACTGATCCCTTAATGTGTGGGTCCTGACGCTGACTAGAGGTAGATTGTATCAAAGCTGAACTGAATTGAATCGTAGGACACCCAGCTGGGGTTGAAAATTCAGAGGAATTGTGTCAGAAAGACACCATCCAGCACAAGTGTGATGAGCAAAACCAGTTCATCAGCATTGTTTCCACTTTGAAAATGACAATGAAGCATGCATACACATAAATATTTTGAAGACCTATTCCATAGGTACATTATAAAAGCCTTGCCATTTATTGTCACTGGAAATTAAAACTTAAATTCAATTAAATTTTGAAAACGAGAACCCCATATCTATGCCAAAGCACACTGTTATTTTTTCAAAAATCCCTATGTAAGTTTTCCATATTTCCCACATAGGGTAGTTTTCTTTTTCTTTTTACTCTGCATCTGAATCCAACATGGCAGCAAATACATAATCCATTCCATTGTGTGTTTGTGTGTGGGGGGGGCTGATCTGTCTTGTCTGAATTTCAGTAAGATATACCATCACCCCCCCAAAAAAAAAATCTGAAACCGTGTGTTCCTTCATCTGAAAAATATTGAATTTGTGATTTGGTGGTTTCTTAAGGAGCTCATGGAATTTTGAAACTTGCAGCTTTTTTCCTGCTTTATTCACTGGTTTTTTACAGACAACCAGCTAAGAATTTTCATGCTGATAAATGGAATGCAGAGAAAATTTTATTATTAGTTTGGTATTTCGGATGAAAACAACTTTGATTTACTGAGCTTAGAAAAATAAATGTCAAAACTGACATAATTCAGACCGAAAACTTTCCTCATTAAAGTGGCATTTTAGTTCTTAACCAAATGCAACAAACAACAATAGCAGCAAAGGTAAATGCGTTGTTTGAGGAATAAATGCGCCAGCCTTCAGAACGGTAAGAATGTGAAGTGTTTTCCCTGTAAAGCACTTCCATTGATTTATCAAATACACAGAAGGATCCTAAATCCATTAGAAAGAGTTGGGATGTCAGTGCTAAGTAATAGTAGGAAGTGTATGAATAGTAAAAATAAACGCCATTTAAGGGAGAACTGTGCTCTTGTGGCTTGTCGTCACTT
>PVKM010035534.1:0-15143 GCA_004027735.1 Carollia perspicillata | reverse complement strand
GGTCAAGTTCTGAGAGATGGTTCCCTGCTCCTCCTGTGGCTTCCACAAACTGCAGGAGGTGCTCAACTCGAGGACCTTATGCTCTTGACCACAGGGTCTTGGCTCCTGTAGGGAGATGGCACCACTGTGTGGGTGCTTCTCTTTGTGGAGCACCCACAGCCCAGCCAGCAACAAGCCTAGTCACTCTCAGTGGTGTGGGGGGACAGGGAACAGTTTCGTTCATGGCCGGGGTGGGGGCAGTGCAGGGCAGTGCAATCCTTCATCATCCTGGGCATCCCAGCACCACAAGCAACACAACCAGCCACAAGAGCAGAAACTTCACTGGAAGCCAGCCATGCAGAGGATACAAGGAGGGATGGAAAGAGGTGATGCAAAGGCCCTTTGTAGACAGTCTGCCCTAGGCAGGCAGCAGAGAAACACCATTGACACTAATGGGGATTCCAAAGCCCTGTTGTTCTATCACAAACACCTACCTACCTGTGTAAAGCCAGCATGGGTGCTACAAACTTGAAGGTCTGTACATTCCCCCACAAAGGTCTTTGGTTTTTGTAAAGGAGCTAACAAATAATGTCCACGCATATCACTAATTCAGGAGAGCCTATGGGGGTGATGGTGGGGGCAGTGGAACAAATACAGAAAAGAAGTCTTCCTGGAGGCAGTGAATCCTAGGCAGGCTGTAAAAGAGAGTTTTGAATTGGTCTTGGGGGGGTGACCCCTACCATGCTGATATTAAATGGTAATCTCTTTAGGTTGTTGTAGCCTTGGATCTTTCCCTGTCTCACTCTTATCTTGATGACAGGTCTGGAAAGGGAAAAGATTTGGCTGCTTCTGTTAACTGACAGGGGGGAAAAGGAACCTTTCCCTAAGGAAATCTGAAATCCTAAATTGTGCTAACTTCCTGGCTTGGATACCAATCAGAAGTCATAGGTAGATGACTGGATATGGAGGTCAGGCACCAACTACACACCAGAGATACAGAGTGAGACCTCCTGGATGGATCTGCAACTCTGGGCAGCCTCAGGCAAATGACCGAGGCCCTGGTGACTGTTCCATAGACTTCTCAGCCACGTACTTGCCATGAAGAAAGCTCCAAGGTCACAGCTGGAAGGAGAATCTCCCTCAGTATTGCTTCAGGTATTTTCCTGGAGGAACATCCGCCTCTTCTTTTCTTCTTCATTTGATGGTACCAACTAGTTTGACCTCCCAGGGACTTAGAGACAGCTCCAACCACCTAGGGAGATAACTTGCTTTCTCTGTGAAAGGACCATCTCCTTTGGGGTCTTCTTCATGCCCATCATTTCATAGCAGTAGCTTTTCGTGAAAACAGTTTTCTGCATGGCAAGCCCAGTACCCAGTTTGGTCTCCCTGCACAAATAAGAGGCTCCAGGTGCAAACTTCTTTACCAGAGACATCATGGTTAACAGTAGCTATCATGTTGTTTTTCAGTCCTGCTGATAACTGGAGGGGACAACTGAAGAGGAAATGATTGAATATAAATACAGTCTTGGCAGATACATCAGAACACCAACACTGCATGCAGCTTGGACGGCCTAGCTTCCACAGGTCTTAGCCAACGCCTCAAAAGGTGCATAAGAATGTCCTGGCGGGGTAGCTCAGTTGGTTGGAGTGTCATCCCATACACCAAAAGGTTGTAGGTTCAATCACTGGTCAGGGCTCATACCTGGGTTGCAGGTTCGATCTCCTCTGACGGCGCATATGGAAGGCAACCAATCAATGTTTCTCTCTCACATGTCTGTCTGTCTGTCTGTCTGTCTGTCTGTCTCCTCCTTTCTCTAAAATCTATACAAAATATCCTTGGGTGAGGATTTAAAAAGGGGGCACAAAAATGATGATGGGAAGATGCTAGGATGGGGACCATGGACAGTTTTTACCATTTTTAGTTTCATGTGTGAAACAAACAGGTACACATGACAAGTTCCAATGGGACATGGCATTGGTACATTAGAAGGTCCCTGGTAAATTTGGTAGTGTGTAAATGCATGATTTAATGAATAAAGTTGATCAGTTCGGATAGAATGTTAGGATGGGAGGGAAAGGGAATGGTGGCACAAAGAAGAATGTGTGTTTATACAGAAGACAGAAAACTTTCTTCCTAATAATGATTAGTAGTAATGATTAATTATTAGTAGTACTAATTATTGCCTCAGTCTGTTTTCCAAGCCCATTTGCCACTCATTCCAAGTTGGAGACTTTTCATTCCATGGACAATTACTTACACATACATACACACATCTCTTCCACTACGCATTCTCTTTCCATTACCTGCAGTGTACCTCCACCTTCCCCCTGTCCTGCCATCCTTCATTGCTAGACAAACTCCTAGTAATCCCTTAGGATCCAGGTGAAATGCCTATTCTTGAGCACCTTCCCAGGCACCAATCCACTTCTTCCCCCCTGCCAGTTAATCATTCTCTCTCCATGTCACAGCACTTTGTGTTCATCCCTGTTTTAGCACTTGAAATCTTCATCATCATAGTCCATGTGTCTGTCTAACCCTCTAGATCATGAGTGTTAAGTCATGAGTGGGCACTCACTAGCACAACTCCAGGCATATAGTAGGTAGTCGATACATGTTTGGTGAATGGTTGCATGATTAGGATCTGCAGTGTATGTCCTGCAGTTTCATGAGTCAACAGATATTGAAATTGATAGGTTGTTGTTTAGTTGAGGAGTCAATGCTCAGTTGTTTTATTTTTACATTGTGTTTTGGGGACTCTCTTCATATATGGCTTTTATGAAGGGCAAAGTCTATAGCACTGGGTTTTTCTGAACAAGTCCAGAGGACTATTGCCAGGCTTCTATTCTTTGATCATAAAAGGTAGAGAATCTCTCTGATTAGTTGGAAGTAGTAGTGTACTCACTGATGAATAAAATACTTATTTTTGCTAGCTAGCCTTATTGACAGTAAAATATCAATATCACAAAGAGAAACTGCATAAACCACTATATAAAGACTCAAATATCCTTCATGCATCTCTACCAATTGTGGATATTCATTACCAAATATTTTGACAATGGTTTGTCCAGGTTCCTTGAATGTCTTTGATTTAGCTGTCACAGAGATTTGACTTTGATGGTGTTAAGAGATGTAGTGGTTTATTGTTAAATTGGGGAGAGGAGTTAGGAACTTACTTAGAGGTACCGTGGACTTCAAATGAAAGATCACTTTTCATTGTATGGACTAAGGCACTGTTTTAGCATTATATTGGTACTGCTGTTCCTTATATGTGAATTAGCCACTAGCAGCCTCAGCTCTGATATGGTTCATCACAGTAATTTTTGTGATTTCATGGCCATAATTTTTTATTTTTATTGACTCTATTGGGGTGACATTGGTTAAAAAAATAATATGGGTTTCAGGAGTACAATTCTATAACACATCATCTGTATATTGTATTGTGGGTTCACCGCCCAAAGGCAAGTCTTTATCCATCACCATTTATCTCCACTTTATCCTTTCTACTTCTCCCCACCTCCTTTCCCTCTGGTAATCACCATAGTATTGTCTGTGTCTGTAGTTTTATTTTTTTCTTTTTTTGCTTAATCCTTTCACATTTTTCATCCAGTTCCCCAAACCTCCTCCCCTCTGGCAGCTGTCAGTCTGTTCTCTGTATTTATGAGTCTGTTTCTATTCTGTTAGTTTATTTTGTTCATTAGATCCCACATGTAAGTGAAATCATATGGTATTTGTCTTTCTCTAACTGGCTTATTTCAATAAAATATTGTAATTTGTATTTCTCATGTGTTTCTGTGGTGTCAGTTGTTACTTTTCCTCTTTTGTTTCTAATTTTATTTATTTGGGTCCTTTCTCTCTTTTTTTGATGAATCTCATTAAAGGTTTGTTAGTATTATTTACCTTGTCAAAGAACCAGCTCTTGGTTTCATTGATCTTTTGTATTTTTTTATGCTCTGCTTTATTTATTTCTTCTCTGATCTTTACTATTTGCTTTCTTCTACTCACTTTGGGCTTTGTTTTTTTTTTTCCTAGTACCTTTAAGTGTAAAGATAGATTGTTTATTTCAGATTTTTCTTGTTTTTTGAGGTAGGCCTATAATGCTATGAATTTCTCTCTTAGGACTACTTTCATGTTCCATATATTTTGGGTTGTTGTGCTTTCATTTTTATTTGTTTCAAAGTATCTTTTGATTTCTTTCTTGATCTGATTGTTAATCCATTCACTGTTTAGTAACATGTTATTTAGCCTCCATGTCTTTGTGTGTTTCTCAGTTTTTTTCCTTGTAATTGATTTCTAGTTCCATAGTATTATGGTCAGAGAAGATACTTGATATGATTTCAATATTTTTAAATTTATTGAGACTTGTTTTGTGTCTTAATCTGTGCTTTATCCTAGAAAATGTTCCATGTGCATTTGAAAAGAATGTATATTCTGCTGCTTTGGTGTGAATTGCTCTGAAGATATCAGTTAAATCCATCAGATGTAGTTTGTCATTTAAGTCATAGCCATATTTTTCATTGGCAGCTTCCTAATGAGCTCTTTCTTGGGATGCCAAGTGGCAGAGCTATGGGATTTCTTCAAGAAATATGAGAGATGTAGTGAGACAGCCAATTAGCATTTTTATTTACTTAGGAGAACTTTGAATCTCAACACTTGCCTGAGAGTGTCATAGTAATACTTTTACTAACAGAACATGTCAAAAATGTCATACTTTTCATCCCAGGAATTTGACAGTGACAGGAATAAGAAGACCAGTACTGAAAGGTTGATGACTGATGAGTTTAAAGAGACTAAAGACTTAGTATCTATGAACAGCTTGCATGGAACTACTTTGAGAAGAATAGTTTGGAAGAAGTTGAAAAAAACACTTAGTATAACCTGAAGTGGAATCTGATAAGAGGTGTTCCAACTGATGGTGGTAAAAACATGTATGAAGCAGAAAATGGGTTTGTGAACAAATATACAAAACTTGTGAAAATGTAAGGCATTTAACTATCATGGTTATTCATTATATTATTTATCAGCAGTTGCATTGCAGACAATAGTTGAATCTCTCATGTGTTATTCAGCCAATAATATCAATAGGAAACTTCATTCACTCTCATTAATGTAACTATCACAGTTCTGTGTACTTTTGTCAGAAATAGAAGTTGGGTATTCTCATTTGCTCTATCACAGAGCAATTCTATTGCTTCACAGTGGTAAAGGTGTGTGTGTGTGCATGTGTGTGTGATTTTTTGAGCTCAAGGTTAAGACTGAATTATTTTAATTCACAAAATCTCCTTTAAATGTTATTCAACACTGAATGGTTTTGAAAATAAGCTTTTGTTGTAGGTTTGATAATATGTCTTAATCAATTTAATGCACAATTACAATGCAAACAGTGGTTATATACAAAGCTTATACTGTGGTAGAGTCATTTCAGTGTCAACAAAAATCATTCAAATTAAAGTACTCTCTGGATGATGTATATGCTTCTCATGCTGTCAGAAGTTAAAAGAAGGAGCAAGATCTCTATTCCCATGCAGATTTGCAGTGAAGTGTAGATCCAAGTTCAGACAATACTTCTGGCAGTTTTTTCAGACCTCTATGAAAGTACAAAGGAAATTTCCATATTTCACAACCACCTAACTGTGCAATTGAGGAGTTTCCACATGAACTTCAGTTGGAATTGATTAAATCTGTAAGGTAATAACCTGTTAAAAGGCAAATATCAAGAGGAAAATCTAACAGAACTGTATAAATGACATCCAAGAGATAAATATGCTCAGTTAAAATCATATGCTTGCCCTGACTGGTGTGGCTCAGTGAATTGAGTGCTGGCCTGTAAACCAAAAGGTCATGGGTTCAATTCCCAGTCAGGGCACATGCCGGGATTGTGGGCCAGGTCCCCAGTAGGGGACACTTGAGAGGCAATCACACATTGATGTTTCCCTCCCTCTCTTTCTCCCTCCCCTCTCTCATAAATAAATAAATAAATAAATAAATAAATAAATAAATAAATAAATAAATACAATCTTCTTAAAACATATGCATTATCTTAAAAAATCATATGCTTGTGCTAGGTGATATAAGTCAGAAAAAAGACAAGTACCATATGATTTCATTTACATGTGGAATCTAAAGTACAAAATAAACAAACAAACCAAACAGAAACAGACTCATAGATACAGAGAATAAATTGATGGTTGCCAGAGGCAAGGGTTTTTGAGGACTGGGTGAAAAAGGTGAAGGGATTAAGGCTGGTAGTTACAGAACAGTCATGGGGATGTAAAGTGCAGGGAATATAGTCAATAATATTGTAATAATTATGTATGGTGCTAGGTGGGTACTGGAAATATTGGGAGGAACACTTTGTAAAGTATATTTTACATGATCTAACCACTATGCTGTGCACCTGAAACTGATAAAAATAATATTTAATATAGACTATAATTGAGAAATAAAATATAAAAAACATATGCATGTGGATTGATGTCAGTTTTTGGAAATATCTATCTCATGGATTGATATCAATATTTTCCAATATCTGTGTGAAAAGACATTTGCAAGATAAACTATGTAAATCCCTTCTACATGGTGATGTAGAGCTAGCGCTGTGGTCTAGAAACAGGCTGCAGCCTCAACCATACTAGCAGCCTTCCCCAGCTTCACAACCATGGACCCTTACAGAGTGAGGGAGCTTTGGGCCATAGTGAAAAATCTATAAGCAGAATCCAAGCATTCCACACACTAAGGAAACGTCTTCCCGGGGGAGTTGGTGAAGAGCATGCAGGGTGGGGGGCTGGTAAATTACCACCTGCTACTCATAAAACTAAATTAGAAGAAAATATCAGGGAAGAAAAAACAGATAGTAAAGTGGTAGAGCAGAACATAAAGACAGAAGAATCATTAAGTGAGGAAAATGATCTAGAAACTAACAATGAAAGTATAATTGAACCAGGCACTGATTCATTTAAAAAAATGGGAGATGAAAATATAGACATAACAGAAGATGTCATAGATTGTCAAAAATAATAAAATTATTTTTAAAAAAATAATTTTTTAAAAAGTGACTGCCATTGATGCCCTAAATGATGGTGAACTACAGAAAGCCATTGACTTGTTCACAGATGCTACCAAGCTGAATCTTCACTTGGCCATTCTGTATGCCAAGAGAGCCAGTGTCTTCATCAAATTAAAGAAGCCAAATGCTTCCATCCAAGACCATGACAGAACTATTGGAAAAAATCGTGACTCAGCTCAGCCTTACAAGTGACAAGGGAAAGCATGCAGACTTCTGGACCATTGAGAAGAAGCAGCCCATGATCTTGACCTTGCATATAATTGGACTATAATGAAGATGCTAGTGCAATGATGACTGAGGTTCAACCAAGGACCCCCCAAATTGCAGAACATCAGAGAAAGTATGGGCAGAGATGAGAAGTTTGAGAGATCAAAGAATGGAAAGGGTTAAGAAGACCCCTGACAAAAGGAGAGGGCCAAGAGGGAGGAAGAAGCCAGAGGACAACAAGAAGCTCAGTATAGCTCTTTTCTGGGTGCTTTCCTGGGAGAATGACTGGTAGTTTTCCTGGAGGAATGCCTAAAATGGGAGGAGGCATACCTGAATGGCAGGAATGCCCGGGTTCCACAAAATTCTTAGTGATCCAGAGGTTCTTGAGTCCATGCAGGATCCAGAAGTTATGGTAACTTTCCAGGATGTGGCCCAGAACCCAGAAAATATGTCAAAAATCAGAGCAATCCAAAAGTTATGAATCTCATCAGTAACTTGTCAGCCAAATATAGAGGTAAAGCATAATGCCCTTCTGACAAATAAAGCGCTCACTGAAGGAAAAACAACTTAGATCACCCAGTGGATGTCGCAAAATTCAAACCAGTTTAACTCTGACCTTCTTATGAAGAAAGCTTTGAGGAAAATCCCTACCCCTCTATCAAATGCAGCTGTATCATTTTGTAACAATTTTCCATTATGGTACTCATTCAGATAACGTTTTCCTATTAGGAATTACAAACTTTAAACACTTTTAATCTTTCAAAATATTTAAAAACACATTAAAAGGGTATGGTAAATCCTACATTTTTCTTTACTAATTATGTTGCTGTTTTGCTCAGAATTAATTGGGCAAAGAAGATACTTCAGTGTGGGAGAGTTATTGCTCAGTTTGAGTGGAATAAATAAAGGTTTATCAGCAGGAGGCAAATATAATATTTAAATAGATAAAATTTGATTTGAATTTACAGTTCCTGTGGCATTTGATTTGATTTTAAATACTCTATTTTTAAATGATTTATTTTGATAAAACTACTAGAACCACCAGTATTGCAGTGGGACCCTGGTAGAGACTGGAAGTACTTGGCAGGGCAGCAGCAATATTACTACATTTTAAATAACAATGTACCCTTGTGTTAGAGACATTTAAATCTTACACTGAGGTGAAGGGATGATTTATATTTTTAACTTTGAACAAATATTATTACACAATGGTCACATAACTGGACATTTCTCTATTTTGTACACAGTTATTCTTACTCTCCACAGAAAGGCTGCTTTCTAACTTCTCATTGGAATGGCAAGCACTAAAATCCTGATTTTAACAAAATAGTAGTAAAAATGCCTCAGTGACTTAAGCTGAAAGCAGTAAATTGGTACATGGCTTTTTTACTTAGTTATCAAGAATATACAAGTGTATTTGTATTCAAAAATACAAAATAAATTATCTGTAAGCATGGACAACAACAGCAGTAAAGCATTGTATGTTGTCAACTGAAACCAGCAACTGATGGTTATAATGATTTTCTTAAACATCAACCAGAGTTTTCTTCCATCATTTCCTTTAACTGACACCTCTGAAGTTATAGGTGACGAGCACTGCCTTGAGCTTCCTCTCACCATTCTCATTAAGAACAGTAAAGCACTATTCTAAGATTGGAACATGCCACCTCACATTCCACCCATCCCATCCATCCCAGGGTCTTTCTTTTCTTTAGGAATTTCTGTGACTACAATTTCTGCTGCTGTTAACAGAGAGGCTGCTCCAGAAGCATCCAATAAAGCAGTTCTTATAACCTGAGTTGAATCATGATTCCTTTTCCCACCATATTCACAAAATTGCCAAGCATAACATCATAACCAACTTCTGAGCAACTCTGTATAATTTTCTCAACTATCAACAATCCTGCAACACCTGCGTTCTTAGTTAGCAATGATGATTGCAGGAATTTTGAGTGCTTTTTATATAATTTCTATAACAATTTTTTTATCTTCATTGGCTGGAGTTTGGTGCAAAGTTGGAATGCACGTAAGCAGGGCACAGAACCCTTCCAAAGCAATGCCTTCTTCAATAGCAGCTTGTGTAGCATTGAGGGCATCTGTTACTCTGTCTTCCTTTTCATTCACTTCAACATCACTTGTCCCATCAACCATCAGCACAGCTACTCTGTCTTAAAGTTTGCCAGACGTTCATTTAGTTTTCCTTTTCATATTCACTAGTTATGATATCTAACTGCTTGATTTCTTGAATATGTTTTTCAATTTGAGCCTTGTCACCTCTTCCTTTAAAAAATATAGCATCTCTTTGATCACAATGGCCTCTCTAACTTTTCCTAATTCATAAGGCTGAACATCTTCAAGATTTAAAGTCAATCCTCCTCCAAACACTGCACCACCAGTAGCAACAGCCATGTCTTTAAGGTGTTTCTTTCTATTGTCACCAAAACCTGGAGCTTTGACTGTTATAACCAACTTTTAGCCTATTCAGACCGAGTGTACTTAGAGCTTCTCCATCAACATTTTCAGCAATTATGACCAAGGACTTACAATGAACACCAACAATTTCAACAGCAGGGTCAGTGGACTAAACACTAGAAATTTTCTTTTTACCCAATAGAACATAAATATTTTGAAATTTATACTTCTGACCTTCTGCTGTATTAATAAAGTATGGAGAAATATAACCTCAAACTTCATGCGTTCAATAATTTCTAATTCATCATTCTGTGATGAATTAGAAATTTACTGTGGTAACACCCTTTCTTCCAACCATTTCCATTACATTGGAAATGATGCTGCTAATTTCTTTGTCTCCATTTGCAGAAATTGTAGCAAGCTATTGGGAGGGGAGTAAAAGACAGAAAACTGTACTGGAATAACTATATATGTGTGTATATATATATATATATATATATATATATATATATATATATGAGAAAGATGCTCTAAAAATAAAATAAAGAATGAAAAGAAAAAAAGAAATTGTAGCAAGCTGAACTATTTCTTCAGGAGTTGTCACAGATTTAGACTGCTTCTTATATTCAGAAATTACAGCATCAACAGCTTACATTACACCTCTCCTGATTCCCACTGGATTAGCAACTTTGCTAAGCTTCTCAAAGCCTTCCTTGGCAAAAGAGCATGCCAGCACAGTAGTAGTGGTGCCACCCCCAACCTCTTTATTTGTATTATTGGCAACATCTTCAAAATTTCAGCGCAATGTTTTTATATTTATTTTTTAAGTCAGTGGGCTTTGCAATGATCACAACATCTTCTGTTACTTTGAGACTTTCCAAACTCTGTTCAATAATCACCGTTTTCCCCTTTGGGCCCATAGTTATGGCTACAGCGTCAGCTAAACAAAGATCTATAGCATTGAGGCTCAGGCATCTGCACCAAACTTTACATCCTCGGAATAAGCCCGAGTGAGATGAAGAGCCACTGCCCTGGACACTGGCCTAATCTGGTAAAGGACTATGTGTAATTGAAGCATTTCTGCAGAGCAGTGACAGAGTGTGCCAACAGTGAGGCAGTCCTTTGATGGTGAGTGAAGAGATGGGATGATTTTTATAATGCTGTAGTAGAGTTGGATTACATAGCTCTGTTCTTATTTGATATATAAAATAAATGATTCATATTAATTCCACACAGGAAGAATAAGAAAACACTTTTTCTATATATTTTTTCTATATTTATTTTTAAATATTTTACTTATTTATTGTTATGGGAAGGGAGAGAGAAAGAGACGGAGTGAAACATCAATGTGTGGTTGCCTCTCAGGTGCCCCCCATTGGGGACCTGGCGCACAACCCAGGCACGTGTCCTGACTGGGAATCAAACCAGTGACCCTTTGGTTTGCAGGTCAGTGCTCAATCCACTGAGCCACACCAGCCAGGGCATATTTCTATGTTTAAAGTTACCTTTCCTGGTTAGAAAATGCCTATCTCTTTGTCAACTTTCTACTTGTTTTCACATTTTCTCCCTTATTCTTCTTGGGCTAAACATAGTCCCTTTTCACTAACATCATCACTGCTATCATCATTCACAGCATAATTGTGCCAGCATATTTAATGCTGGGTTCGATTTCATATGTAATACATATAGTGACTATGTAGGGTAATACAATAACAGCTGCAGTTTGTTTACTTGGGCAAGAGATTTCATATTTAAATGTTAGATTTCTACTTTAATGAAATCATATCAAAGCTTGTTGGAGGGAGGGATTCTCTCTGATGTTTGGTCTTCAACTTGGGAAATACCAATTGAGTTTATCTTTGTATTTTGGAGGGTATGTGGTTTGAATTAACTGAGGTACATAGAGGGGAACCTAACTTACTGATCCAACATGAATTATAAAATTGATGAGATACATGGTTTTCTTCGTTATGCAGTTGTTGGCATTATGAAACATTCATTGTTCTCTTATTCAGCTCTTAAATACTGCAACCATATTTCTGCCTCTCCTTTCTCTCTTTTCCTCTGCTGCAAGGATAAAGAAAATTGTGAAATTTTTGTTGAATAATTCAACAGCTATATTTAATTAAGACAAAGTCCAGGCAGAGTACCAGGAATTTCAAGGTTTTTACCTGTATTTCAACTAAAATGCTAGTGTGTAAAAACAATTTTAAGGGATGATACTGTCTGTACTTTGCTAATTTAAAGGACCAGTAGTAGTAGCAGTGAAGTAAATTCTATAGAATACATTTTGAAATAACACATCTCTGAAATCATAAATTGATTCATATTCTAACCCTATGCTGTACTCAAACAGATGAAAATGCATCTGTTATATAAATGAGAAAAGGCTGTATGCTAATTGAATATGCTTTTTAAAACCTTTAAAAATATTCAGCAGACTTCTGGCCAAGATGGAGGCATAGATGGAAATACTGTGCCTCCTCGCACAATCAAGATGAAGGACAACAAATATTTAGAAACAATAACACAACCAGAACACAGAAAATTGAACTATAGAAGTCCGACAACCATTCCACCAGACCAGTAAGAGGGGTGGAGTCAGCAGTCAGCAGAGAGGGAACACATCAGGAAAAGACAGTGACTGGCAGACCCGGGAGCGCCGGGAAATGTAGGTGGTGCGGAACTTGCAGACCCCAGACACGGGGAGGAGATGAGCAGAAAATGGTTAGAAAATGCCCATCTCTTTGTCAACTTAGGGCACGCAGGGTGGTTGGCTGACCGCGGACAAACATTCGCACGCATATAAACTAGGCAAGAGTGGGCAGTGAGATGGACCGCACAGCCCAGGGCCCCAGCGACAGGAAATAAAGCCTAAAATCGCCAATTGAAAAGGTGCCAGGAGAGACTCCCAGCCTCACAGGAGAGGTTGTTGGGAAGACCCTCAGGGTCCTGGAGTGTGCATAGGCCCTCCCACCTGGGAACCACCACCAGGGGGGCCCAGTTTGCTTGTGGGAGGCAGCAGAGGGGACTGAAATCCGAGAGCACAGAACAGGCACCATTGTTCCCTCTCTGACCCCGCCCCCACAGACAGCGTCACAACCTGGCAACTCAGTTGCCCCACCCTGGTAAACACCTAAGGCTCCATCATACATACGTAACAGGCACCACCTGACCAAAAATGACTCAAACAGAACAGCTCAAAGCCCCAGAGCCAATACTTTCAAATGACCAAGAGATAGCCAACCTATCAGATGCACAGCTCAAAGCACTGGTGATCAGGAAGCTCACAGAACTGGTTGATTTTGGTCACAAATTAGATGAATAAATGAAGGCTATGATAATTGAAGTGAAGGAAAATACACAGGGAACCAATAGGGATGGAAAAAAAAACTGGGACTCAAATCAATGGAGTGGACCAGAACGAAGAAAGAAACAACCAAACAGAAAAGAATGAAGAAACAAGAATTCAAAAAAAATGAGGAGAGGCTTAGGAACATCCAGGATATCTTTAAATGTTCCAACATCTGAATTATAGGAGTACCCGAAGGGGAAGAGGAAGAGCAACAAGTGGAAAATTTATTGGAACATATAATAAAGGAGAATTTCCCCAATCTGGCAAAGGAAATAGGCTTCCAGGAAGTCCAGGAAGCTCAGAGAGTCCCAAAGAAGTTGGACCCAAGGAGGAACACACCAAGGCACATCCTAATTACATTAGCCAAGATTAAAATGAAGGAGAGAATTCTAGAAGCAGCAAGAGATAAGAGGACCGTTACCTACAAAGGAGTTCCCATCAGACTGTCAGCTGATTTCTCAAAAGAGACCTTACAGGCAAGAAGGGGCTGGAAAGAAGTATTCCAAGTCATGAAACACAAGGACCTACATCCAAGACTGCTCTATCCAGCAAAGCTTTCATTTAGAATGGAAGCGCAGATAAAGCGCTTCTCAGATAAGGTCAAGTTCAAGGAGTTCATCATCACCAAGCCCTTATTATATGAAATGTTAAAGGGACTTACCTAAGAAAAAGAAGATAAAAAATATGAACAGTGAAAGGACAGCAAACTCACAGGTATTAACACTCACACCTAAAACAAAAGAAGACTAAGTGGACACCTAAAACAGGAGCGGAGCCACAGAAATGGAGATCACGTGGAAGGTTAGCAACAGGGGAGCGTGGGGGAGAAGGTATAGAGAATAAGTAGCATAGAAGGTGGGGAGAAAATAGACAGGGAGAGGGCAAGAGTAGTGTGGGAAATGTAGAAGCTAAAGAACTTGACACATGGACATGAACGAAAGGGGGGAGTGCGGGTGGAAGTGGGTGTGCAGGGTGGAGGGGAATGAAGGTGGGAAATGAGACAACTGTAATGGCATAATCAATAAAATATATTTAAAAACAAAACAAAACAAAAAAAATGCCAAAGCAACATTCCAAAAGCTTACAAGGACAGCATGAAAAAGGAGAATTATATACCAAGTTCACTCATGCCCATCAATGCAAATATCATAAGGCAGCTATTAGCAAACTGAATTCATCAATGTTTAGAAGATTAATTATTACCAAGTTAAATTTGCCCCAGGAATGCCTTGTAGATTTAATATTAAGAAATCAATTAATTATTCATTTTCTTAGCCATGGTAACATGTGTTTTGGTAGGAAAATATCTTCATATTTAGAATCAGCTTTATGAGTGGTACTTTAAAGTACTGAAGTTCTTTATGAGTGGTGTGTCATACCTGCAAATGGTTAAGAAAAATACATATGTATAACATAGATATGATGCATAGTAATGCAAAAATAGTAAAATGTTAATAATTTTTGCATCTAAGTCATAGGCAGATATGTTTTACTACTATTTTACTATTTAATATTAGTAATTTAAAATAGTAAAATGTTATTTTCCCCTCTCTCTTAAACTAAATAAATAAAATCTTTTTTTAAATGTTTACAAAAGTATTCAGCATATTCTTTAAAAGGTAAACTATGTAAAACCTCATTACAGGTCAACAGGTAAACATATGTAATCAATTTTGATAGAAAACACTAACTTTGAACCCCAATTAAGCAAAATGTTACTCTCCCAAAAGAATTCCACTCTTCTCATTAATAGATCTTTATTATAAAAAATTGTATGCAATTAGTATATTATATTTTTAGTCTCAACAATAAAATATTTGTCAAAATTTGTTTTCCCTCTTATTATATAAGTATGTACATAGTGGTTTCAGATGTACCTCAGAGTTTTACCAAACCCAAAATGTTTACTCTCTGCCCTTTACAGCAGCAGTTTTCAGCCGTTTTCATCTCATGGCACACAGAAACTAATTACTAAAATTCTGTGGCACACCAAAAAATATATTTTTTGCTGACATGACAAAAAATAGGTATAATTTTGGTTTATTCACATTGGACAGCTATTGTTGTCCAATTGTTGTTGTGTTGGTTGTTGTCATTTTTGACTTGACAACCCTAAGGAAAAGAGG
>PVKM010035533.1:0-15136 GCA_004027735.1 Carollia perspicillata | reverse complement strand
GGTAATGACACCGGCATTATTCTGTTTCACCACGTGTCTGAGTTTGTGCTAAGGGCTTTTACAAACATTATCTCACTGATTCCTCACAACACCTTGGTAGGTAGGTACTATTATTATTCCCATTCCACAGAGGAGAAACTGAAGGTCAGAAGCTTAAGTGATCCTCAAGGTCACGATGCCCCAAAATGAGGTCTGCAGGTCCGTCTGACAACAAAGACTGCCTCTTAACTGCGAGGCCTTGTTCCTCCTGGCGCCACCTGCTCTCTCTTCTCTCTTGGCAAGAAGAGTGTGTTGGGAGGCAGGGCAGAAGCTTCAAGAGTAATGGAGTGCCAGGGCTCTGGCTGGCAGGAGGGGGACCTGGGCAGTGCTGAGGCTCCTCTGGACATCAATGGGGGGACCTGTTCCATGCGGGTGGAATTCCGTCCACTCAGACCTCCCAGAAGAGGCACCCCTCAGAGGGGAGGCCACCATCCCCTGCCAGAACAAGTGATCCCATCAGAGTCCTGTCTGGGATGCCACCAGGCCTATACCTCTAAGCAAGCACAGGCTCCATATGGCCGGATCAAGAAGATGTATTCTCTGAGGTGGGTGCTGCCTGCCTTCGGACCCCCTGTCTGCACAAGTGGTCCTGATGTTCCCCGGCCTCTTTCAAAACGAGTGCTTCAGCCAACTGCTTTCGCAGAACTGGCTAGTGAGTGTCGGTTTCGCAGAACGTGGGCATCTCACCTTATCTACGCCCTTCCCCAGGTGTCCCACCTTGTGGCTTACCTTCACAGCTGTGCCCTGGAAACTCAGTCTCTTTGGCCCCTCCCTCCCTTCCCCCCACTCCAGGCTCCACATTGGGTCACCCCTGAACTGGGGGTACCCAGTGACTCAATGACCTGGCTCCGCATTGTGAACTCCTCAAGCAAAAGCTTTAATTGCCCCCCCTTCTCTACCTGGGGGTGTGGGGGTGTCATTTCAGTGGTTAAGATCCTGGCTGCCCCAGCTCAGGATACCCAGGCCTACACCCGCCCTGGTCGTCTCAGCTTCGGTGGAAAGGCTCCCCAGCGCGAGCCCGGAGAACCCATCTCCGGTCACAGACAGCAGCAGGGACCCCTCACCTCCAGGAACCGAGGCTCAGGTCCCCAACCGGTGGCCCCTCACCTAGGGATTCACGCGCGCTTCCTAGCCTCTCGCCTCCCTGCCTTCAGCTGATGCGGCGAGCAATTCCTCCCGGGCTGGGTGGGGAAGGGGCCACCGGGCAGGTGGTGGGGGCGGGGAGGGTGGGGTGCCCCAGGCCACCGCCCCTTACCGATGGTGGAGATGTGCGAGGAATGGAACTCGTTGTCGGTGAAGCGGCACAGAAGACAGGTCTTTCCCACCCCGGAGTCCCCGATCAGCAGCAGCCGGAACAGCACATCGTACTGCTTCGCCATGGCTGGGGCCAGAGGAGCCCACGGCTGCGGCGGGCGGCGGGCTCAGCCCCGCTCAGCCGCTGCCATCGCGGCGCGCGCCTGCCGGGGAACACCGCCGGCGGCTAGGAGGAAGGCGGGCCGGCCCCCGCGCCGGCCTCCCAGCTCCAGAAGTGCCGGGAAGCGCGGTGCGGCGGGAGCGCCGAGGGAGGAGAGAGCCGCCGCCCCCGCCCGCCCCTTCCCCTGCGCCGCCGCCCGGAGAGGGGGCGGGGTGCGCGCGCGCGGGTGAGCCGGGACCCCACCGCGCTGGCAGGGCGGCTGCGCGCTCCCCTCCCGCGTGGTGCGCGGCCCGGGAGGGGCCCAGCTCCCTCTGAGCTCCTTCTCGACCCCCTTCCAACCCCTTTTTGACGGGAACCAAACCCTAGGGGAAACATTGTTTTTTTCTGCGGACATTCTGAATGGGTGAGTTGGCGTGAGCTCCCAGCAAGCCCACCTCTACCAAACTCGGCTTTTGGGTCTCATCTTTTCTCCCCATATCCCATCCCGAACCCTCCAACATGCCAATTCCGCCTCCCCCTACCCCGCCAGCACCCCCAACACCCCGCCCTTTCAGAAGCTTGGTGGTGGTGGTGGTGGTGGTGGCGGCGGCAGTGGGTGGTCCCCACCTGGGTTCTTCCCGGGTCGAAGGCCTTGATCAGGGTCTGGATTCAAACAGCCATCTACTCTAGAAGCCGGGATCTCCAGGAACGCTGGAGAGTGTTGCTGGAATTCTCCCTCTCTGCCATCTGGCCTCCCCATAACCCTGTGTGCCTGCGTCTGCCCTCCCCCATCCCAGTTTTTCTTTAAATGGGGAAAATTGCTGACCTTCACCAGGCTGAAAAGCTACATGATCATAAAAACATTTCCAAATGCAAAATCCTTTGGAAATGTGCAGGCAAAAGTCTCCGTTTTGGGTCTGAGCCGCTTAGGGTAGGCGCTCAGGATTTCAGTACATTATTTCGAACCACTAAGTATTTCTGCTAGTGTGCACAATGGCACTGAAGAATGAATGGGCCTCCTTCAAGACCTAATTTACTACCGCTGAATGTGTTAACGCTTGTGAGAGGCAAATAAATGTTCTCTGGAGTCTAGAAAATTGCCTATTCCTAAGAATGAGTATTAGGGGAGTCTAGCCCATTAGATCTTTAAAGAGTGATGAAAGTGTGTGTGTGTGTGTGTGTGTGTGTGTGTGTGTGTATTTGGGTGTGACTGTTTTCAGGCTGAGTGTTGGATGGAGAGTGTGTTTTTCAGGAGCGGGTTAAGGAAAGCAGTAAGTCCATTTACTTGAATAATTGTATTTCAGGCAAAGTGTCTAAATTTATAATAAAGAGGAAGAAAATTCTGAACCCGATAGCTACTTTGATTACATTAAAAGCAAAGGAAACTGATCATCTGGTTTCTGATTAGATTCCCGGGTGTGTTTCTCTTCTCCGGATTTACACTGGGTCTTGGGTGCAGGCCGAGGGCTCTGCAGTCGGACGTCCCTAGGTCCTGTCCTGGCTCCTCCACTCATCAGCTGTACCTGGAGCATGTCATGAACCCCTGTGCCTCAGTTTCCTCGTCTGTAAAATTAGGATGTCCTCACAGGATTGTTGGAAGGATAACATAACGTGTGGAAAGGATTACACACGGTACTTGACACAGTACTCAATAAATGCTGGTGGGAGGGGGGACCACCCCACAGTGTTTTCCCTGCGCACCTGTGGGTGGTAGAGGGATGTTTTCCAGGACTCAGGCCTGTCCTGCTGTGATTTTCCTCCACAGAACACACACAGTGCAGAGTGCAGAGTCAATGCAGCCTGACCCCACGTGGGCGCTGCAGCGGCCTTCCCATCGATCGGCCCTGTGAGGATAAATGCTGGCCACAGGCCTCTTTGCTGGCGCCATCCGTGGCTCGCCCCTTGCCTCCGTCCGGGGGACCAGGAAAGCAGTTGCAACAGGTGAACTCTTAGTCCAGGAAAGAACTTCACTTTGAAGGAAATGACTTTCCCCAGGCAAGACAGGAAAGGAAGTGAGGTTTCCTGAACAAATCCAGGGAAATAAATGCCCGGACTCATGAACAATGGAGGGCATTTCACCCTGCTGGACTCATCTCAAATGTAGTAGCTTACATTGCTTACGAAAGTGGGGGAGGGCCCAGAAGAGAGCGTGGAAGCTCCACGCTTTTCCCCCATGCCTTGACCCAATGCATTTCTCCTGTCTGGCTGTTCGTGATCTATTATATGTATAAAGAAGCAGTCTAGAAGCCCAGGCTTTTACATTCCCATTATCATCCTGGCTCAGCTACTTGAAAGATGTGTCTGCCGAGCTGTCATACAGAGATCTTCCTTTCTCGTGTGTGTGCGTGTGCGTGCACGTGTACACACCCGTGAGGTGTTGGAGCTGAGAATTTGGGACAGTGTTAGCAAAAGAACCACATAACTACTGGAGATAAAAAAAAGTTTGCTTTAACCAGGGTCTTGGTCAAGGAAATGCCTAGTTCCATCCCCTTCCCTTGGTCACTCAGGGGGACATTTGGACGTCCTCTCTAGTTGAGGTCAGCTTGGCCTGGAGCAGATTTCAGCAGAACTGGGCGATATCTGAGGAATGGTTGCTGGAGGTGTCACAAGAGTCTCCCAATTACATTATTTTCATTCTTTTACCAGGGACCCAAGCGCTCGCTCCTGTTCCCCGCCACCCCCAACTAAGCCACACTGAGCATGCTCCCAGCAAAGGCATCACTGTGGGATCTGCCATAGCAACAGCTGAATAAGTAGAAAGATGAACCGATAGGCAGCTCACTGCCGAGACTCAATGCAGGTGGTCTGTGGACTCCTCATTAGCAAAACCCCGTGCCCCCTCTAGACTCACGCCCATGTTTCCCGCTCTGGGTGGCTGTAAGTGATGTCCTCACCTTGCAGGAAGATTTCCACCTTCTAGGATTAGAAGGAACAGCACAGACTCCTGGCATCATCATCTCAAGACTGTCCTCCATTCACATTCTTTTTCTTTTCTATCTCTGATATATAGAGAAAGGGGAAAAGAGACTCCGAAATGACAAGGAAAGAGGGGAGAGGGCAAGTTGTCAGACAGTTGTGCATATTGGGGTTGGGGACCAAAGAGGACCACCCCAATGGTAATTTGTGTTCACACAGAACGACCCACAGTGCCATTTCAGGTCGTCCTTGGTGCTCTGGCCCCCACCTTCCTGACTGTGTTAGTTTGCTTAGGCTGCCGTAACAAAGTACCGTAGATGGGGTAGCTGAAACAGTAGAGATTTCTTTTTCTCACAGTTCTGTAGGCTAGGAATCCATGATCATGGTGTCAGCAGAGGTGGTTTCTTCTGGGTCTTCTCTCCTTATACCTGCCATCTTTAGGTTCACCTTTCCTTCATGTTCAATTGTCACGTGCCTGCCCGTGTCCTAATCTCCTCTTCTTAGGAGGACACTAGTGACATTGGATTAGGGCCCACCCATACGATCTCACTTTACCTTCATTACCTCTTGAAAGGCCCTAATGCCAAAAATACCTTCAGTCACATTCTGAGGTATTAGGGGTTAGGACTTCAGTGTAAGAATTTGGGGTCAGGGGACACAATGCAGCCTATGACGAGGAACAAATCCAGGAGCCACAGCAGATATTTCCTGTGTGCAGATAGTTTTTAGAATGATTTTATTCTCTCAGAACAGGAAATGAAAGTTGTGTCTTTCTTGCGGCTTTTTGATTGGTGGTCTAGACTGTCGATGTGGAGGTTTTGTGATGGGGAAGCCTCAGAAGAGAGATACTTTTCTTTATGAGACTGGAGCTAAGAGACATGACTAGCAAGCTCCAATCAAGCAATGTTTGTTGTTTTGAACTTTTATTGTCAAAGTTATCTTTTGGGAGACAAAATATAATGTGAAGTTAGGAATCTTTGCACAATCAGTCATTGTAAGTATTAGTTAAGGTGAGCTAGGTACTGTAACAGACAAACCCCTGACTCTCAGGGTTTCACACTGTTAAGATGTATTTCCCTCTCACGTAAAGTCTAATGGGCAGCATGGAGGTGGGAGTGGGGGGGCGTAGCTTTGTTCCACAAAGTCATTTAGGCACCCAGGGTGGCAGAGACTCTGCAACAAATTCACACCGTGGGACTCATTTTAAAAACCAGACTTTGCTCTTCATTAGAGCTGACACTCAAGACAGTTGGGGGAGAATGCCCCCAAGCAAGTCAGGAAACACTGCCTCCCAGGTCCCTCACACATCAAGACTGCAGGCTTTCTCTTTTAACTGACTATATCCCTAAGGCCCCTTCCAAGATTGGCTTGTAGAAAGCAGGGAGGAAGGCTCTGTAGGGAAGATGAATCTTTGGGACACAGCACAGGACCCTGTAGTCACAAGTTAGCAAGCTTCAGAATGGTTTTTTAAAAGGAGTGGTATCGTACACATTTGAAAGAGGTCACAATATTTGTCTAGAAAATAATTTGAATCTGTAAAGGGATTAAGCGATCTGTCCAGTGGAATAAAACACTGGAGACCTCATTGTTAACTGAGATTTTTGACTTTCAGATCACAAGGCATGAATTTCTTTTGAATATGAAGAGCTGCCCTAGGCATTGAACTTCTGCTGGCAGAGGAGGAGAGAGGAAATAGAGGATGGAAGAGAAGGTTTTAGAGGGCCGTGCCTGAATGTGCAGTGGCATCACTTCTGCCTACGTTCCATTGGCCAGAGCTCAGTCACAGCACCCTGCCTAAATGCAAGGGGCACTGCTGGGCAGCCCCTGCCTAGCTGCAACAACCCCGCTACGGAAGGGGAGCAGAACTCTAGTGGACGGCAAGCGTTTCTGCCACATAAGTAGAAGTTGTGTGGTGGCTCTCAGCCCCACCTGGGCATCGGCATCGCTAGTGGAGCTTTGTAAAAATACATGTGCCTAGGCCCCAGCCCCAGAGATTTTGACTCTGTAGGCCTGAACTAGTATTTGGGAAAGTCTATATTTTAAAAAAATATTCTTCTTTTATTTTTAGAGAGAGAGGAAGGGAGGGAGAAAGAGAGGGAGAGAAACACTGGTGTGTGAGAGAGTCATCAATCGGTTGCCTCTTGCATAGCCCCCAGCTGGGGACCTGGCCCACAACCCAGGCATGCGCCCCTGCAGGGAATCAAACCGGCGGCCAGCAAGGCAACTGTTTGTTTCACAGGCCCTCAGTCCGCTGATCCACACCTGCCAGGGCAAAATCTGTATTTTTAAGGGCACAGCTTGGGTTGAGAGTTACTGGTATCCTCTGGAGTATCCATTCCTGGCATTACCTCTCAACAATTTTTAAAATCATTTCTCAGATTTTTCAAAGTGAGCAATGCTCTTTACCTGGCTTCAATTTTGTATCTGCTGGTAAAATAGTTTTCACCATGCTAAACCGCACCCAGGACTAAGAGTCAATACTTTGGTATGGGTTTTCAATAGCAGAGTATATGGAATGATTAATAGTATCAATGTGATTCACTTTATATCAATATATGACACAGTAAAACAATGCATTATGTGTAATTGATAGTTTTATGACATAGTTGTTCTTGGTGCCATAAAATCACTGTCCTCAGAAAGCCATTTTTGGGGGATTTTTATAAGAGTTTGTTTGGGCTGACACTGATGACTCGCTCATGCCAAGAAGCAATATCTCAAGTGCTCCCCCCAGTGCCATTTTTTTTGAGTAATTTTGAAACTTTTTGTATTTTTGTGTGTATATGCTACAGGAAATAAGAATAAAAAAATAGAATTTCACAATTTCCAAATTATATCTTAATCCTTTAAAAATTATTACCAGAGAATATTCCTCCTATTGAAAGCATTACTAAAGCAAAATATTGTATATTGAAAGACCGCTTCATTAAATAGATTAAAATTAATTAATCCTGCCCTATTATTCCCACTGCATCTGTGTAAGTATTGTCTTGTTTTGTTTATATTTATACATGAGTATTATTTTATATATTTATTTTATATTTATATTGTTTCTGTTTTTATTACTAGTGAGCTCCTGAATGGGGAAGGCTAATATTGTATTCATTGTTGTTATCTTCTAAGGTATGTTACACCAACCAGCACTCAAATGTTTATTACAGCAACTGAAAATTATTTAACTTAATGCCCATTATGTATGTACCAGAGAATAAGCAATGAATAATATAAAAATCCCTGCCCTGAGAGCTTACATTCTAGTGGGGGAAGACAGAGAGTTACCACAATAAATGCCTAAAATGCCAGGTCTGTCAGCTGCCATTGGTGCTGTGGAGGAAAATGAAGCTGGAGAGTGGATGGAGTACTCATCGGGGGAGCATGTTTCAGTTTTGCATGGGGAGGTCAGGAAAGGCTTCAAGGAAAAGGACGTTGAGTGGGACTAAGGACTTTGAGTAAAGATGCTCAGAAGTGAGAAGGCAAGCCCTGCCCGTATCTGGGGCAGAGCACTGCAGAGGAGGGAATCATGAGCATACACGCTCTGAGGCTGGTGGGCGCCTGGAGCGTGCACAGAACAGCAAGGAGGCCTGTGTGGGTGGGCAGAGCCAGCCGGAGAGTGTAAGAATGGGCTCCGTCACTGCGGCCTTTGAGTGAAGGCATGGCTTGCACGGAAAAAAGTTCAGCTGGTTTTTGAGTTTGTGTTGGGCTCACTGGGGACAAGAGTGGAAAACAGGAAGAACAGTCGAGAGATGAATGTAAAATCCAAGTAACAGATGATGGTGACTTGGACCAGGACACTAGCAGTGGGATCAGTAAGCAGTGGCCGGATTCTGCATATATTTTCAACAAGATGTATGGGGCGGGAGAGAAAGAGACAGTAAGGATGGCTCCAAGATATCTGGAGTTAAGTGGAAGGAGGAAGTTGCCATAACTGAGAATGGAAACCAGCAGCTCTGTTGTGGTCATGCTAAGTTTGAGATGCCTTTTAGACCTCCCAGTGGAAATGCAAGGAATATATTAGATACAAACTCTGGAGTTCAGGGGAAAGATCCAGGATGGAGAAATAAATGAGGGAATTGTCAGCCTGCTGGTGGTATTTAAAACACTGAGACTGCCTGGGCTCATAGGCGAATGACTGTAGACAGAGGACCCTGCGCTGCTCTGAAGTCAAGGTGTTGGAGAGATGAAGAAATAGCAAAAGCCAGAACAAGACACTCAAGAAGGTATTTCAAGAAGAATAGCATGATCAACCATGTGAAATGTTGCCAGGGAGTCAACTAGGAAGATGGGATGAGGACTGAGAACCCGCCCTTGGATTTCACCATATGGAGTTCAACAGGGACTTCACAAGAACTGATGGGGAAGCCAGGCTGGAAAGGGTCCAAGAGACCGTTGGAGGAGAGGAAATGGAGACACTGGTAGGGAGGAAATGAAATGAGTAATGGGGAGGTAGCTGGAGGAGGAATGGCATCATGAGGGTTAAAAATGCTCCCCCCCACCCCAAGAATGGAGAAGCCTGTTTGAAAGTGATGGGAGTGATCAAGTATAGGGACAATGTAAATGTGATGTTTTGGAAAAGGCAAGGGAAATGGTGGAATGAAATCTTGGGGTTGGACGTGAGGGAAGGGGAGGAGGGGAGGGGGAGGGGCTGGCCTCAGGTAGGAGCTGGGAAGTGATTGTGTCTGGGCTGGTGAAAGAGCAACTGTATGGGAGAAAACTAATTATCTAGTGGGATAATAGACGATTTCTTTCAATTTTTCAAACTTTCCAAGATATGCATTGCATAGTTCCACAAGATATTAAAAGAAACAATTCATGCTGACATTATGGTCTCCCGTCTCCCACGGGTTACTGCAGTGAGAGCTTTTTTGAAGCTGGCCCTATAGGCCTACACTAGAGTCAGAAGCGACCTCTAGTGGTTCATTTAGGCCATTAATTTTCTTTCTTTTTCTTTTTTACTCTTGATGGAAGGACAAAACAGCACTATCCATATAATTTTGTATCATTAAAAAAATTATAATTTACAGTGTAATTCAGGAAACTATCTGGCATTTTAGTAAAATAAACCCAAATCATCTACAGTCCAAGCTGGAGTTGCTATGAATTATCATTACTGAGACTTTCTCCTTTAAGTACATCATTCTCTGCCATACAGCCAATGACTGTGTTCATTCTGCTTCTTCAGCCAATGGTTTTATTAAACCCAGAAGGACAATTGGTGGGCCACTGTCGATCCAGCGCTGAACAGTCTTCTTGGTGCTACACAGAACACAAATTTCTCACCTTTTTCATTCCTTGTTTCACCTGATGTTTGCTTGTCGCTGGGTTTCTTCTGCCTGGGATGGCCCATCACCCTGGGCTAGTTTAACTCTTTTCCTCATGTGAGCTTTTACTGGTCTTCCAGATTGCCTGTAGTCCCCTCTATTATGCAATCTCAATGCCTTGTGCTTCTTTCTCCCTCATGCTGTTTCCCTCAATTAAATAGTTCTGTAATGATTGTGTAATGGTTGTTTTTTTCTGGTAAACCATGAGACCCATAAGAGCCGAAACTGTGTCTGGCCTGTCCACCATGTCTCCTCAGCTCAGTGCCCAGCACATAATGGGTACTCAATAAATATTTACCGAATCAACAGACGCTATACTGAAGGTGACTCTTGGCATGCCCCTGTTAATATCTTTCAGATCCCCCCCTGCAGAGGAGATTGCATTTCAGAAATGGATTTCTATTTGAATACAATTTGTAGTTGCTTTAAGAACACCTGTGATATAGAGTAACAATTTGTTAGAAAATGCTTCCAGCTACTCTTTCAATAGCTCAATTTAAATTTCTAGCCAGCAAAGTAACTCTTTACGAAGAAGGCTGAATCCTTAGATATGACCTGGACCTCTATCAGACAGTTTTTTCTAAAACAGAGCTAAGGGAAAGACAGTAGATTGCCAATACAGAGGGGAGTATAGTGCAGCCATATTGGTGATCCTAACCACAGTCTCACTTATTCTCAGATTTCATAACATCCCACCACCTCCAGGACTTAACTTGACATTAGTACCACTAAAATGGTATAGGTGTTCAGAAGGAGTCACCCCAAGGTATGCCTGCTTGGTGTGTGGATTACTTTGAGCTAAGGGTAACTCTGACCCGGAGGGCTCAAGAGAAACTTCTGTCCCCTGCCCCTTTAAGTATCTAGAAGAATTTGAGTTAGGAGGCTTGCTCATAATGAGATGACCAGAGATAACCTTTTAAAAATGTATCTATATAGCAGGAAAAACTACTAATTACTGAACATCTGCTCTTCTTGTCTGGCAATGACCCTTTGAAGCCCCAGGACACCTTGCCTCGTACTTAGCTCAGAATGTCACACATACCCCATTTTAACTGTCTCTAAATCTCTTCTGTATGTGAGGTTCCCATGAGTACATATGTAATTAAATTGATCATTTTCTTTTTTTAATGTGTCTCAATATAATTATTAGATCAGCTGAAAAAAATCATAAGGAGAGGAAAATTTCTTCCTCCCTCACAATGGACATGGCTTGAGGCCTTTAGGCCATCCTGGCCTCATCCTTAGAATCTTTCTGAGTGCTTCTTCTTGACAACAGAGACTGAGACCAGGGGAAGGGCTGGTTGTGCAATATCACACCACCATTCCCTGGTTACTAGACATGTTACTTGGAAATGAGTAGGAACAGATGAAAATGCTCTGAGCAAGAAATTGAGCTTGTGTCCAAGACTATGTGGAAAGTCCATTATCTCATCTTCTCCCATCCCCCAACAACCCTTGTGCTCTGAATAGTTTAACATCTTGGTATTATATTTTTGGTGCAGTCCTTTTGATGTGGCCCCTGAAAGATTCTTTTCTATTGCTTGTCCAAAGGTACCAGGGGTTTCCCAATGTCACTTCAAATTATTTTTATGGAGGTATATATGATTAACTCCATTCAGTAGTGTTTTTAACATTCTGAAACCTTCATATTAAATATCAGAATTAATATAAACAGACATATGTATATTATGGCATATTGTCTCCACCTTGCTGTTTCTTCCTCTTGAACTCTTCCCCATATTGTTCACATGGATGGCTCCTTGTCATCCTTCAGCCTCAGCTTACGTTGCACTTACGTGAAGAGGCTTGGCCTCACCACCCAATCTAGTTAGTCCCATCCTATTTTAATTTCTCATAGACCCGGTTTTCCTTAATACCATTTATCAAAAGTCTTCCTATATTTATGTGTTCATTCACTTAATTCTGTCTATTTCACTACACTGCAGGGACCTTGTTTGTTCTTCTCACTTTTGTGTTCCCAGGACCTAGCACAGTGTCTGACATGTAGTAGGTGCTCCATAAAAAATGGATAAATAAATTAATGAATATTGCCTTTGTTTTTTTATTTATACTTGTTCCTTCCAGTGAATTTTAGTTCCTGCTACTGCACTGTAACCCCCAAGGAAATAGGAGAGATTTACAATGTCTCTTCCCTTCATCACTGACTACTGAGATGGCAGTTCCTTTGTTGAGAAGTTGCTGGCTTCTCCTGGGGAGGCTGTCACGAACCCAAAGGTGCACAATACTTCTGTTAGTAATAGCGTGACTGAGGCAATCAGGAAGGAGAGGTGTCAGAAATGCTTTCAAAATTACAATCATTGGGTTCTTGGGCACATGAACTACAGATTATAATTAAGTGAGAATGATCAGAATGTTGAAGTGTGTGTATTCTTTTGCATAACGAACCGAGGTATCCTCCACCGTCTCTCAAAGGAAATTCAGAAGTATTGTACACATCCTTCCTTCCTTGCCCTCCAGGAAGTTGAGCCTCTTGCAGCAGCAACTCTAACCAGTGGGTGGCGGCAGCATCTCAGTAACTCACTCCTTGAAGACTTATAGGTTGAAAGAGAGAGATTCGCGTTCAAAATCTTTTTGACTCTAATCGCTCGCCGTAGCGCCTTAACGCGCTAGAGTTTCAATGCGCGTAGTTGTTGGACGAAGCTGAGCTCTATACACCACCCGCTGCTCTACTGATCATGGCTACTCCGAATTCCTTCACCTGCTATTGCCCTCCATCTTCCTCTCCTGTCTGGTCAGAGCCGCTGTACTCTCTAAGGCCCGAGCACGCGAGGGAGCGGTTGCAGGACGACTCGGTGGAAACAGTCACGTCCATAGAACAGGTGAGATGACAGGACTAGGTGAGGCTTCCGCGCGGGGTCTTCTGGGAGTGAGAGTCCCATCCCTTGGGCCGCCCGTGTGCGGAACTTATCGCGGAACTACGACTCCCACAGTGCAGCGCGGAGCCTCCTTTCTGGGATGGTCCGGACACCCGGGCTTGGTCTGGGGAGTGGAGCGTTTGTGGGGAGGGGTCGTTGTCAGGGTTGGGCTTGGCGGAAAGGACGGTACCTGGGTCCCCTCTGTCTTAGGGAGGGGAGAGAATCGTGTTTCTGTGCTTGGAGGTCACAAGCAACTCGGGCGGGTCAGGCAGCCCACTCCATTCTGCCGGGATATCGGGAGGTTTTCGGATGGGTAGTTCACTTTCCCCACCTGACCCGTACTTTCCGGACAGAGTGGGAGAGAAGCGGCTGGAGTGAGGACATGCCATTTCACGATCTGTTTAATTTCTGACATCCAGTGCCAGTTTTGGGGCCTGCCTCGTGTGTGGTCATTTTAGTAGTCATTCAATCATTTGATCACCAGCAGTGCTTGGACACAATGTTCAACGCTGGAAATGCAAAGAAATAAAACAGCGTCCGACCATGAGCATGGCACAGCCTGCTTGGGGAAGACAGGCAGGAAAACAATGCAGTTTGGAAAGTGTTTACAATAAAAGTCTAAAATTTGGACTACTTGTCATTCACTGAGTCCTCAGTAGGACTGGACCTATTGCTTTGAAAAGTGTTTAAAGAATGAATAGTGAACTATAGTTTTGTTTTTCTTCTCATTCCCCGACTGTTCCCAAGTTATTGTGGAAATGTTTACCCATCTGTCAGCAGGAGAAGTGGTCAGGGTGATTCTTTTTAGCACTTACAAGTAAACATCAGGCTGCCAACTAAAAGAAGATCTTTTGGTAAAATCAGTCTCAGGCTTAATCTTGGAGGGACCTGCTTGGACTTTCATATCTGAAATCGAAAGCCTCCTCTGAGGCAAAATTAGTAGTGATAGTTGTTATATTGTATATTATGGCTATCGATATAATTATAAATTAGTTAAAACAAAAGCAAAGGCTTGACTAACTGCACAGTTACACATGTAGAAGCAGAGAGAATGTTAATACTGGAGATTTATGCTTCAGGGACCTTGGGTTAGAAAAGGAAACATTTATCTTTTTAATCTAGCGCCCCCAGGTTAGTTAGACCACAGTGTGTCCTTTTACAGAAGTCTTTTACAAAAGACAGCCAGGAAATCTCTGCAGTACTATTCCTAAGTGATGAATTGTTGAGTTGATTCAGATCAAGCCTTTTTCTTTGTATCTGACCTAAGACTATTGGGTCAACTTTTATGTAGTTAATTGGAGTGACCCAGCACATAAAGCTATGGATAGAATGCTAGTGGAGAAAAGGGAATAGAAGTTGGCCTGTGTATTTAGAAATCAGAACAGAGACTTCCATGGTTAGAGGGGTAAGTAAAAGAAAAAAAGGAACATTATCAGCAGCCTTACTGATCTGCTCTTTCTCTTTTTTCTATACTACTTTTTATTTCAGGAGAGTGTCCCTGCTTAGTTCTACCAGAAAAACACCAGCACTTATATTCTAAGTACCTAGGCAAAAGTGAGTGATGCAGAAATGAATACAAGGTTCTGGTCTGCAAAAGGCTGGGCCAAGCCCTGGGCTGGGAGTGGTTGCTAGGTTCAGATATGGAGCCTTAGTATTACAGGGTGTCTTTCAAATGTAGGCCCAGCTGTGGGGTAGATGGAAAGGAAATAAAAGATTTCCTTTTGTTGTTATTCCAGCTCTCATTTTAAAAGTCTAGGATAAACAGTTCCAGATAGTGGGAAGATAATATAGTATCTCATTTTCATGGTTGCATCAATGCTTTAATAATTACTATAGTGCCCATTTATTGGGCCCCAGCACTGTGCTAAAGGCTCTCCACACATCACATCATTCAATCCTTACACATTTTACAGACAAGAAAACTGAGGCTTAGAGGAGCACTAGGTTGGGAGTTTGATAATGATATATTAATAAGAAGTACCAACTTTGCGAGGGGGAATTGTTTATAGAAGGCACTACTGTCATTCTTTTGGTTCTGACTGAACAATTTATTCATAGAGATTTACTGTCAGAACTCAATTTTGTGCCATTGCCAATAAAACAAACGCTCGTCACCTGTGTCCTACCTGATTACCAGCAGATTTTATTTGTTAAAAAACAATTTGATTTTGAAGTTAAACCTATAAATAATGGAAAGAGCCCTTACTTATGATTCTTTCTGTTTTATCAACTCATTTTAATTTATTCAACAAATATTGAGTGCCTTCTATGTGTCAGGCACTGTTTTGGGCACTGGATGTAACACAGTGAACAACAGAGGCCAAGTTGATGGCTTTATGGAACTTTTTGTTCAGGATGCAGTTAGTTAAAAAAGTGTAAACTAACTCTCTCTCTCTCTCTCCATCATTTATTAGATATGTTAATTGGAGGGAAATGCTGCAGAGAACAAAAAAGCAGGATAAGGCAGATAGCGTATGCCAGGAATGGGTGGGGTGGGAGCAGGGGTAGTTTTTAAATGAGGTGGCAAGAGAAGACCTCTGATGATGTGACATTTTAGCCGAGACCTGAAGTAACTGAGGGAACTTGCCATATGT
>PVKM010035532.1:0-15147 GCA_004027735.1 Carollia perspicillata | reverse complement strand
AGGCCTCGTTTCTGCAAGAGGGAACGTGTCCAAACTCAAGGCAGACAGGCAGGGTGGAGAGGGACCTGTGTAGAGTCGTGGGAGGGTCTGGCATTGGTCTGGTCCTTCATTTCTTCAAGGACAGTGACCTTGCTAAGCTTATATTGCTTGGTGTGGAAATAACGAATCTTCCTCAGGAGGCCAGACTCTTGTTTAGTCAATTAGACTAAACCAGTGAATTACACTGGTTGTTGTGATGGGGCTGAGGGTGGATGTGGGGCTGGGGGTGGGGGATGTGCAGGGGGTGGGGTGAGAGCAGGAAAGGAAGAAAGAGAAAGGGGACAGGGGGCGGGAGAGAGATGAAACATATGAATGAAAGATGAGTGAGAAAATGAGAGAGGAAAAAAGTGGAGAGAGAGAAATTCACACACACACACACACACACACAGAAGCCGTTTGCAGGCGTCTCTTCAAAGAAATCTTGTTCTCTCAGTGGCCTCCGGGCCTTTTTGCTCAGGTTTTCTCATCCCTGGGGGGGCTGATTTCCCTTCCACTGCTGAAACCCCATCCATCATTCAGCTAAAATGCTGTCTCCTCTGACATTCTTTCTCGGATGATGAGTTAGAATAAATGTCTCTGGCCTTTCTACACTCAGCACTTTTTTCTTCAGTGTTTTAGGTGCACATGTTGGCTACTTCCTCTCCAGCTGCCCCTTCACTGTGGGCTCCCCATTGCCCCATCCCGAGCCCATTTCTTTCTGAGCTGTGCCCCCTGGGCCCGTGTTTGTTGGTCTCTCCCATCTGCCAATGACTCCTGCATTGGTACTTCTAGCACAGACCTTTCCCCCAAGCCACGACCCATGATGAACTTCTTGCTGGAACCAGGTACAGTCCAGGGCACCTCGAATCAAGGCATCCCAAATGGATCCGCTCTCTCCCCCTTGGACCTGTTGGTCCTTCCCATTCTGTGCTTCAGCAGGTAAGCTCACAAGAACTAGAGACTGGGGAAAGACATGCCCCTGACCTCCTTGCTTCCCTCCCAAATTCAATCATTATGGACTCTTGCCTCTTGAATATTCCGAAAAGTGCTCACATTTGTGCCCTCTCTTCTCCAGTCACCCATACCCAGGATGATGCTCACCACCTCTCCTCTAGGGGAACCTCATGGCCTCTTGGCTTGTCTTTCTGCCTCTAGTTCCTCCTTGTGCTGCGTTCCCCACACAGAAGCTATGGTGCTCTGTCCAAAGTCCAAACCTGGGCCTGTATCTCCTCTGCTTTAACCACATCTGCAGGGTCCCTAACATGGCACACAGGACCGGCCCAGCATCCTTCCATCTTTACCCCCCACCCTAAAGTGGGGAACACAGGTGGTCTTTCAGTAAACTGGATTCATGCTGTTTCCTGCACCTGCACCATCCTTCTCCATTCCTTCCAGCATCTCACCTGGTTGGCTCCTACTCATCCCCGAGTCTAAGCTCAGGGGTCACCCCCCACCCCAGAAAGCCTTTCTTGACACTCTCTTGCCCCTACCACCAGCAGGCTGGGTTAGGCACCCCTCCTCTTGGTTTCCATGGCTGCCAAGTGCACATGTGCCCTTGAACTTATCAGAGTACGTTGAGCTTCTTAGGGGCATGTGTCCTCTAGCAGATGGTGAGCTCTTTGAGGTCAGGAACCAAGTGTCTGTAACCCCAGTGACAATACGGGGCCTGGCACAGTGTAGGTGTAGATGCCTGTGTGCACAGGTTGCTCAGGGTGACAGCACCTGTGTTAAGCATACTTATCGCCCTATCTGTCCGTCTCCGCACCAGCTGGCAACGTTCTTGTCATCTCCCCAGGTATCCTGCCCTGCACGCTGTAGGGCTGACCACAGATGCCTTTAAAAATCTGTGTGTATCTGTCTAAGATTTTTAATAGTTGTAACTATGGTGAACCTATAATTTAATATCTGGCTTTTTATATAACACATAAGAAACACATAAATATCTTTCTAAATTGGATACAGTCAAATTTTGCTGAAACAAATTCCTGTACCCTGATCCCAAGGAGGAGCTTTTTCGTGCCCTTTTGACCACTGTGGCTGAAATGAAAGATTCTTGGTTGTTGATGCTGCCTTGGGTCCCAGCTGTTGTTAAGTGGGGTCAGCACATTACCTTATTTAAATCTTAATCCCATAGGGTACGAGGATGCCGAGTCAGATTCCCCTTTCACATTTACAGGTAGCAAACTGTGGTCAGTAGTTGAACAGATAGAGATCAGTAACTGGTCTAAGGTTACTATTTTGCTGGTGGGATCTGAGAACCCCCCGATGACAGTGAGGATGCAGAAATGGCCACCCCAACTTTGAGAATTATTGTTCCATCCCTCCCCCAGCCCCCAGGGTTTCTTCCTTTGTTTATCAGGAAATTGCTTGGTTTATGAGTAAGGTTATTGACATTGGACCTGTAACACCCTGTGATTTGGAAAACCATTTTGGAGAGCCAGGGTTGAGTCCTCTGTTTATAGCATTGGATCTATGCTTAGGGGTGACTCCTTCACGTGGCCTAGGCTTTTTCCCTGATGACTCAAGGACTCACTGCTCAGGGTGGGTTCCTGGGAACCTCTGTCTCACCCTCAGAGGCCAAGCCCAGTTCTGCCACCTAAGCCCCTGACATCCTGGCCTGGTTCACACCGAGAGGCTTAAGCCTCGGTCCCTGGGACCAGGCCCCTGCTGCAGGGGTCCTAGCCCTGGCCTGCTAGGCAGCACGAGTAGCACCAGCAAGCAAATCGAGCCCCCAGGAGCACACTTAATCCCCAGTTTATGGGGATTTGAAGGGATGCCCTTGAGTTATAAACCCTCCAGAAAGTGACATAGTGACCTATTAATTTCTGGTCTAGAATTCCTGATTTGGGTTGACTGAACACAGGGCTTACTACGCCTCCAGCACCATTATTGGTGCCTGGCTGCCAATGTAAACAGTGCCTGGTTGGAAGAGAAGGCCGAATGTCTAATCAGCTTGGCTTCCTGAGGCTCATGTCAGCTGCAGGGGCCTCGTGTGTGCACAGGTTGCTCTGAGTGAGGATAACAGGGTTGCTGGATGAACTCTGCCACGTTTGAAAGCCAGGGCGGGGGGAGCAGGTGTACTACCTTTTCTGGCTCTGCCCGTGCTCCTAACCTTGGCTACAAGGTGCAGTGACCAGAACTCTGATCTACTGGAGCCAGAAGGTGACAGAGGCAGCCCGTCCTGGGTCCTAGGCATGGCTATGGCTAGCATGTCACCACACCTAAGTCTCTCATTGTGGGTGTGAGTTCTTTTTCCATTCGTTCCAACAGTTAGGACCATGAGTTCAAGTTAGGTGACCAGATGATGCCAAGCTGAGGTTACTTTACTAGTGGTTCTATTAATGCTATAGTACTAATTAATAATGCCATTTATTGACAGCTCGCTCTGTGCCAGGTACTGCGCTAAGGGCTTGCACTTTCTCATTAATCATCCCAATGGCTTTATAAGGTAAGTCCTGTTATGGTCCAGGGGTAGATCATAGTTCCAAAGGCAGCTGCCACAGCGATCTCCGCCCCACCTGCTCTTTCTCTATGAGCCATTGCTGTGGCCCCATCAAGAAGCCGAGTTTCTTCCTCTTCCTGTTGATTCTGGACTGGTCTTGTGACCGCTCTGACAGTAGCATGCTGCCCGAGTGATGTTCAGGCACTTTCCGGCCCACGTGTTAAGAGAACTGCTAGTTTTTGTGCTCACACTCTGATGGAAGCCGGACGCCATGTCAGAAGTCCAACTACGCAAGACTCCCATGACATGAGGAAGTCACAGTCAGCTCCACACAGGGGCCGCAAGGAGAGAGGAAAAGAGACGCACGGCCGAGGCACCAGGTGTGGGAGTTGAAACAGTCATTCTTGCATGTTCCAGCCCCAGCAGATGCTACATGGAGCAGGAGAAAAAAAAACCCTCTGAATTCTGCCTGAATTGTCCTAAGCCACGAACACAGCAGGTAAATATAAATAGATCCTCACTTTATAAAAAGTGAGGAATTTTAGTGGTCACACAGCTCGTGACAGAGGAGCCAGGGTGACCCCAGCCTGAGTGCCAGTCCCCCGTTCGTGCCATAGGGTGGGCATGGTCTGGGGCAGAAACAGAGCCGGCAGGGCTCGGCTCCTCCGCTTCTTTGTGTTAATAGGAAAGCCCCAGAGCCACAGATTTCTCATCTGCAAGGCAGGATGGCAGCCACAGCCCAGCCCACTTCTCAGGGCTTCTATGAGGATCCGATGAGCAAGTGCGTATGAACGTGCTCTTATTACTACTGGTGTCACTTTGAAGAAATTTTGTT
This sequence comes from Carollia perspicillata, assembly GCA_004027735.1. Lineage (NCBI taxonomy): Eukaryota > Metazoa > Chordata > Mammalia > Chiroptera > Phyllostomidae > Carollia > Carollia perspicillata. The sequence goes on along the minus strand of PVKM010035532.1, from coordinate 10,852 downwards.
TGGGGCACTGTACCAAGTGATTTGGGGACATAGAAGTAATTGCACCTTGTCCCGGCCCTCAAGCAGTTAATGCCACTTTGATGGATGGGCTAATTTTACCACAGGCACTGCTCTGAGTGTGAGTGGGCGGCAGGTGGGAGAGACCACCCAGCTGTGGGAGTCAGGAGCTTTGCGTTTCAGCTCCCCTGAGCCCGGGGTGTGCGGTAGGGGTGGGCAGACTTGTGGGGAGGAGGCTCCTTCCAGCCACGGGGAGGACACATCCAAGGACTCAAGGGTAGGAAAGCAACGGACAAGTTCTGGACATTGAAATGAAGCCTGAGCTGGGTGGTGGCAGGAGGTCCGGCAGAGGAAGGCTCCTGTAGTGGGCCGAGCCCAGGCAATTCCCTGCGTCAGGGACACTGAAAGTGCAGACAGGAGGGGACAGTAGATGGAGGAATGTCCAGACCGGGCAACACAAGACAGCTGAAGTCTGTTGAAGGAAAGAGGCGGCGGATAAAACCTCAGAGGTCTGTGGAAGTGGGAAACGGAAACCAGAGACCTTGTGTTGGGGGATCTTAATTTTATCAGCAGAATAATACAGGTGACGGCATCTGCTGAGGGACCGCAGTACGCGTGTGCTGGGGGCTTGCTGAGAATGGATGCGGTTGGGAGCAGCCACTCGGAGGACACAGCACCCCCCTGCTTTCTTCAGTTCTTTGTGGCAGAGGGTTCCTCCACCAGTCAAGGTCCCAGCTGTTAGAGGGCAGGAACCGTCCGATTCATACTTGCCTCCCAGGGTCTAAGGAGGGCTTTGCGCATAGTAGGCACCCAGCATATGCGTGTGGAATGTGTGCTGAGTGACGGGCCACCTGCCACTTAGGAGTAATTCATCCGGGCTTTTTTGATGGTGTGGCCTTGAGAAAATGTCCTCAAATCTTTTGCCTGGAATTTTCTGTCACCAGAAGAGTGACAGTTTTGGCAGCCACAAGGACATCTGGGGAAGAAATGGCAGCCCCTTATCTGTGCCTAAAGCACAGGGGGGAAAGCCAGCACCCCTAATATTAGGGTGTTTGATAAACCACCTGCCAGTGTTTATGGCAGGTGAATGAAATAATTACCATAAATTCACATAAATAACGCCATCTCTTTCAGATTTTTTAAAAAGTGAAAGTGTGAAACACCATTGCTTTAAATAGTAGTTTCCTGATTTTTCTCACCTCAGATCCTTGCCTCTCACCCCCTGGCTCTGACCCAGATCCCGTCAGAGAATGAGTCCGGCGGAAGGGGAGCGCGTGGTGCGGCTCACGTGTGGCAAGAAGACTGCGCCTCCTCCCTGAGCTGCCTGCGCCCTGTGTGGCCTTGTTTCCCGGAGGACAGTGGACCCCAGTGAACTGAAGACCCATGAAGGAAGGGAACTGGGGGCGAGGGGATGATCTTGACAACAGGCAGAGAGAAAGTTGTTTTCGAGGGGAGCTGATTAGAACTAACTCCATGGCAGGCTGCGGCTGCAGTGGGAGGTGGGGCTGGTGGTTTGATGATGGGGCTGATTCGGGTGGCAAAACTGAGATGCAGGTTTATGGGGTGTGGTGGGGAAAAAGGGCCTTAACAATGGTTTCTGATCAGCCCCAGGACTTGAGGCTGGTGGGCGAGAAGGGCTTCTTGAGCCTCAATGGTCTTCAGACCATCTCTGCAGTACACATGGAGCCCTCCAGGGGGCGTCCAGGAGGTGCTGTGCTTGAACTTGAGGCCTTCCCAGAGAGCAGAGGTGGTACTAATAGCTGTATTAGTAACAATCATTAAAATGAATAATAACAATTAATGATGCGAGAGAGCCGCTCACAACCACAGTGAGTCTGAGGGGCTTTCTAGATGTCTTAGGTTGAGTGCCCCAGAAGCAGAGCCTGAGACAGGGATCCTGGTATGGACATAATTAAGGGGTTGCCCTGAGGAAAAGGGGGAGCAAGGAGAGCAGGGTGGGGCAGGGAAGGTGATGAGCCAGGAGGTGGTCATGGAGGAGCCTGGCTACAGCCTGAATCCACGGAGCCTCCGGAGGGTGAATTATACCAAGGGCTGGCTCCGCTTTGACGCAAGGGAGCCGGGTCTTCAATCCCCCTGTGAGTCAGCCATTGGCTGGGAAGTGGGCTGGCCTGACCTCCCGAGGGCAGGTGTCTTCTGTTTGGCTGAGGGCAATTCCCTGGAGAAGAGGGGCAGCTGAGAAGGGGCATCTGCGTGCACGAGCGGCCAGCATTCACGGCGGCAGCCCGATGAAGGGTGTCTGGGCTGGGCACTCACCGTGTCTACCACGCTTGTGATTCGGTATCAGATAACCTTTCAGGCCTCAAAGTCCTGCTGTGAAATGGAACTCCGCTGCGCATTGTGACCCGCAGGACTGCAGTTCAATGGGTGAGAGTTAAAATTGTCCCAAGAAATGCCAGGTCTCTTCCTGGCCCACTCACCAGGGCGCGCAAGGATTCCGTCTCCGCCCGGAGGCTCTGCGCTTGGCACGAAGCGTCGTGCACCTCCGCCCTGAGGGCGGCAGCCAGCTTCTCCTCCTGGGTCTGGGCCACGCGGGCCACCTCTGCCTGCTGCTGTGGACAATGAGGCCTCGGTGAGCAGGGTGAGTGGAGAGGCCCCCGCCGTCCTCCCCCTCCCCCTTTCTGATGACCACCCTCCTGCTTCTAACTCAGAGGAAACAGCTATTAGATTTAAGAATTCCACTTTTTCTAAAGGCGCGCACACCAGCTTCTGTATAAACATTCATTTAGTTTGAACATATAAAGCATGCAAATAGAATGACATTCAAAAGATTTTCTAAAGAATATATGGTAGAGCCCTGGCCCGGTGGCTCAGGTGGTTGGAGTATCATACACCAAAGGGCTCTGGTTCCATCCTCTGTCGGGCATATGCTAGGTTGTGGGTTCCATCCCCATTTCGGGCCCTTACAGGAGGCAAATGATCAATGATTCTCTCTCACATCGATGTTTCTTTCTCTCTCTCTTTCTAAAATCAATAAACATATCCTCTGGTGAGGATTAAAAAAATATATATGGTAGACAGTTTATAGAGTCTTTTTTTCCTGTGCTCTAATTACTCAGTTCTCCTGTTTTCAGTTTTTTTACACCTCCTTCCAAAAATATTTCATATAAATATGTATGACCATCCCCCTTGCTTTGGTAGTTAATCTATCTTAGAAATTATTCTATCAGCATATGTATGTCAATCACATTCTTTTGCATGGGACAGCCCTATTTGGAAGTACCATAATTATTTAGAAGTCCCCCAATGAGGGGCACTTCCGTTACAATCAATGCCTGTTACAATCAATGGCACAAAGAATAACCTACATCCCTCCTTTTCAGTCCATGGGAATATCTCTGGGGGTAAGTTCCTGTTGTGGAATTGCTGAATCAAAAGTGTAGGCACCTGTGACTTTGATGGATGTTGCCAAATCGCCCTTTGGAAAATTAGTAACTCTTTCCAGCGCTGTAACACAGTGCTGATTGCCGCACCGCACCTTCTTCAATTGAGTTAACAGGCTTGATCTGATGGTCCCCATTTCCTGGAAAAAGCCTGTCTGGCCACAGTTGTGACTATGAAGGGGTGGGTCTGTGTTTTGGACCTTCTCCCTGAGCAAGATGGACGTGCTATGATCCCTCCCCATGCATTCAGGGCAGCAGGTCGTTGGTATTCCTCTCTTTGCTGGGGAAAAGGGAAAAAATGAGAGGTTGCCCTCATCTATAACTTCAGTCCAAGTCTGATGGCGTGCCGCCAAACTAGTGATGTAGGAGAAAAGCACTGCTTTGTCTCCTAGCTTACCGGCTTTTGGGATTGACCACTTTTATTACATGTGAATGCTTACTTATTGAATTATGCAAAAATAATCTAATCTAACTGACTGGCTCAGGAACCCCACGTCAAAAGGCTCACGCTGCAGCGGTAGTTCTTGCAGTTTTTGCTATTGGAGGGCTGTGAGGGACTTAGCACAAGTGCCCACTAAAGGCCTGGGATCAGCTGAAGGAAAGCAGAAGCTGTGGGCACAGCCCGAACTGGTCAGCCCATGGGTGTGTGTCCCTGGGCCACCACTCAGCCTCTCTGTGCCCCTGTCCCTACCCATAGGGTGCAGATAACAATGAGTGGTAAATGATAATCACATGACTGTCCCTCAAATCACTTGAGGCTTCCTTCAGGTTATGCATGTAGAAAGAAGCTTTTAGAACCTTAAGAGCCTGCAGACATTGGCCGTATATGCTTTCTGTACGGGAAAAGTAGTATTAACCAATAAATGCGTTTGGAAAGCTACTATGAGTTGAATACTGCTAATGATAACTAACATGTATGAAGAAGCACTTCCTCTGGGCCAAGCACTCTGTTAGCAGCTTTTAGTCCATGATCTCATTTCATTTGCACAACCTTATGAAGCATGTATCATCGTTATTCCCATTTTACGTGAGGAAACTGAGATTGAGCTGTTTTTCGAGATCTTGTGGCCTCAGGGGGTGGAGCCGGGACTCATGCGGCAGCAGACCCCAGAGGCACGCTCCTAACTAGAGCTTAATGCTGCTGCTCCCACCGGTCTAGGCTGAAGACCCTGACGTTGGAGTTTTCTTCCCAAGGTGAAGGTGGATCACTCTAAAACACCCTCATTGTCTGCCACGTCCTCCCATGATCAGTGGTCCAGATTTTCCTTCTCTCTTTGGGGTTGGGACCTGGCCAGACAGGCTGTGTGGGTGGGTGGGGGCAGGAGAGGGGTGTCCTGACAGGCAAGCGGAGTCAGGTGGCACAGCCACGCAGAGGGGCCGCAGCAGTGTGAGCTGGGGCTGGCGGCTCCCCACAGCTTACGAGAGCCACATGTTAAATTTTCAGGAACTTCGTATCTGGTTGTTGTTAAACACAGCCATTGTTAAAAATTAAATTATACCAACTCACAATTAAGTAAGTTATGTTTAAAATGGTAATAAATGCTCAAAATGCGTCACTTGCTAATTACTTACATTTTGTCATTATCTGCGATCACGGTGATCTGCACTGATGGCACCTGTGTGGTAGAAAGGACTGGGGTGTCCCTGCCCGACTCTGTGTTCATTGACATCGAGCTACTAGTTTGAAATGAGTGTCGACACCGTGAATCACGATTTTACTGTGTGTCTAGACCTAGAAAGGGAGGCAGAAAATGTTGATAATGCAGATCCACCTTAAAAGTGGGTCCTGTCTGTAGCTGTTGCATGGTGAGGGGTACACAGACTGGAGGGCACATTCCTCCATCATCTGGAAACCGTTGTCTGACCCATAAAGAAGTTTCATCGTTGGCGAACGAACTCATTAAAGGTCAACACAAATATCGACCAGGAGTCCCGTCAGAGTTATCCTCATTTATCGCCAAGTGACTTTTCGTATAGTCAGGTGTTAATCATCAGACTTTTTTTGCAGTCTGATCTCGTGACACTATTGTTGGTGACACTATTGTGACAGAATTGTTGGTGACAGAATAATAGAAACAGTTGGTGGGTTTTGCAAGAAATAGCAAGTCACACTGCAGTTACAGGTGCAAATGAAAAGGCAAAGTAGGTATTTCATCTGAAAATTTATGTTATTCCTAAAATTAGATAAATAAAACGTCACCGGAAATTCTATGTCACTTCTTTGTGGTATTGTGAATTTGACTGACGTGCACACGCGTATGCTTACATCCCCCCACGCCCAGAACAGCTGTGAAATGTGGCCGGGGCACTGTGGGGACAAGCTGGGCACGGGCGGACGGAGGGCAGGTTTCAAAGCCTTGGTGGGTGGGTCTGGACTGAAGCTGCTGGCCGAGGCTGTAGCCACAGTCCCCATAAGATCTGTCTGTCCCTCCTGTCAACCCAGACAGCAAGTGGCTTGTATTCAGTGCTACGTACTGGTGTCTGGAGGGATGAACTCCTAGGTCTCAGTTTCATTAGCAAAATGCTGTACCCAAGTGTTTCCCAAACGTTCTTGGATGACCAGCATGTTTTTTCACATATCTGCATACTAATTCAAACTGATTTTATTTTGACCAATTCCCTTTGTCTTTGTAAGGAAATGTGTATAAAACGGAAACTGTAGATTAGTCTCAAACTGTAATGTGCGTCAGCATCACCTGGGGAATCTTGTGAAGGAGCAGGTCCTGATTCAGGAATCAGGAATCCGAGGGGCCCAGGAATCTGCATTGGAAACTGTCACCATGTGATGCGAGGGCCATGGGAGCTAATTTCTAGATTGCCCCACAAACCAATAGAACTGCTTTACTTGCTGCAGAGAGAAGATAACTGAAAAATTAATAAAACTTAAAACAGATCAATGTTATTTTATTCTAGCAAATGGTGCCTGCCTGGCAGCTGAGTCCCAAAGCCTGCTTTCTTTTTGTTGAAAGGTAAGGTTAACAAGTGCAAGAAAAGTGGTAATGACCGACCAGCACCAAATGGAAACCTTCTTATAGTTTAAGAGTGAAAGAGAAAAAGAAATTAATTTGATCACAGTGACTTACATTGCCATTTCATATCACATCTCGTACCTTCTCAAACCAGCTTACCACATACTCACCCCGCATCCCGGAACGCTTAGGTGTTGAACTCACCTAAAAGGATTACCTGCTCTTCTCCATGCCTTTTTAGGTTTATACCTTCTGGTTATTGCAATAACTCTACTTCTGTTTCCATTTCAACCCTGTGCCTCCAGATCTCTCCTCACAGATCAAATAGTGGGTGTGTGATTCCTGAGCCCGAGGGTAGGAAGACAGGACTAGTTCTGTTGCTAGGGTGTGTAATGGGATTCAATTATGTCAGTCCCCACTCTTTCAAACCAGCTTGAAATCTTGGCTTCATCGTGCAGGAGCTGGGCTGCCGGCGGTTGCACCCCACCCACATTTCTGGGGCAGGAGAGCACGTGGACATTTTGAAATATGGTCAACATTTTCAAATTAAAAAAATTTTAACTTTGATTTTCACGTGACTGCATGTGAAGGACGGACGTGGGAGAAGAAAAGCAGCATGCTCTTGAGTAAGTCAGAACGGAGTATTTCAGGGTTTCCAAGTGGAGGGGAAAATGCCATCCAACCCACTTTGCTGACTCGCATCGCCATCCCCCAAAACATCCTCGGCCATGACCCGGAGTTGGAAGGGATGCCACTCGGTAGTGCGAGGGGAGAGCGAGAGCTGAGGAGGAGGCAGAGGACGGACAGCCGCCATGCAGGTGTGTCCTGTGGGTTCTGCCTTCCCCTGAGCAGTTGCTGTGCGGGTTTCAGCAAGTCACTCAAGCTCTTTGGTTGGAGAGTGGTGAAAGACAGCTATGCCCTTCTGCAGAGTCCAACCAACTGCCTGGCTCTGAGCATCTCAGACCTCCCAGGATCCTACTGAGCTCATTACACTCATTATCGATGGAGATGGGGCAGGCCAGATTGGGGCCCGGGGTCCCAGTCTTGTGTCACAGAGGAATCTTATCCCACAGGGAGGCACAGAGCCTTGGTTTGGAAAGAGCCTGACAAAGCCTGGCACAACCTTTTAGGCCCTCGGGGCAGAGGCCTCCCATTTGCACATTCCACAATGCTCATTCTTAAAATAAGAAAACGGATCATGCTTCCCCACCCCATGTGACCTGTCCAGGTCAGCCCTAGTGGGTGGGGGTGTCAGTCAGGGAGGGAGGAGCTGAACAGTAAATCTGACAGACTCAGTGACCGAAAGTAACCTCCCAGGGTGATCTGATCATAAATTCCTAACTGAGCAGGCCCTGGAGGGTAGTAACACCTTAGGCCTGTGATTTCCTTTGTAAAAGGCTTAGTTTTGTTTTAAGCCCTGTCCATGGTTCTTGTTCATCTAGGTTAACAACCCTTTGAAATACCAAAGCAATCCCATTTCCCAGACCCCTTCGGAGGCTAATTACCCTCAGGGGAGCAGTGGATATTGTTGCCCCCTGTATACCATCCCTAAAATGTCCAATGTTGCTATCCTGTACTCACCAATGTAGAAGACGTATGTATCTGTCCACTGTACTTTTTATCCAATCACAGCGATTTCTTCACCTTGCTTTGCCCCATCTCCTTAACTACCACCAATGGATTTCGTATAATCTTCCTTCCTTCCCTCCTTTGATTCCAAAAGCATAAAAAGAACTGCAAAACGGCCATTTTCCAGGGCATTTTCTCAGTCCATTGAGATCTTGCTTTGGGGTGTGTCCTCAGTTTGGTTCAAGTAAACTCTTGTAAAATTTTGTATAGGTTTGGACATTCTTATGTCAACAGTAAGAAAGTTGATTCATGGCTCTACTACCTTCTAAACTATGTGGTCTTGGATAAATTACTTAACCTCTCTGTGCCTCAGATTCCCCCTCTGCAAAATAGATAAAATCACACTACTATCTCATCTTGGGAAGATTAAATGAGAACATGCCTGTCAAATAGTTCACTGTCTGGCCCTTGAAAAATGCTCAATAAAGGCTTTGCCAACACTGCTTTCATGGCGCGTCCCTTTCTGCCTTGTAGAAGATCGTCTTTCTACCCATTGCCTGCCACCTCCACCCCAGCCAAACTCTGCATTGAGTGTGGGTACCCTGTGTACAGGGACAACTTCTTAGTCACCCCTCCACCCGCCCTGGGGACCCAAGGTGGCTTTTTATACTCAGTACGTGCTCAACAGCATTTATCAAAGGTCTATGATATGTGTCAGGCACATGCAAAGGACTAAAGAGGAGGAGGATCTACCAGGAATGGAATTAAACCTCGTCTTCTTTTCATTAGAAGCATTAGCTCTCATTATTATAACAACTGTTAGTCACTTCACAGTCATTGGGGGTTGTATCCATGTTATTTAACTAAGGACAGTTCTTTACCGGCAGCACACCCACCCCTGACCTACCCCAGCCAGAGGCAGCGCTTATCTGGGAGAGAGCTGGGTGCCACCCAGTTTTCACCAGAGACATGGGCTCTCCATAGTAGGTGTTAAAAAGGAGGGCATGTCTCGCACGGTGGAACCTCAGCACTGGCAGAAGAGCTGGCCTGGCCAGGCTGAGCCAAGTGTCTCCTTGAATTTACACAAGATCTGCCTGGCTGTTGACACTGCTCTCTGTGGGGTGTCGGACCGACGCCCAGCCTCGGTCACAGCTGCCAAAGGAAACCCAGAGGAGCACATGGCTCCGCAGGCTCACTGTCCCCTTGGCCGGAAGTGAGCACACCCTGCTGATGAGCGCCCTGGAAGAGGCTCAGCAGTGAGTGTCATTCTGGAGAGAAAAGTAAACTTTTCTTCTTAATTATTGGCGATGTCCAAGTGCGGTATTTTTGCTCCGGTTTATTGAGATCATCTGGTTCCTAAGAAAAAGGGACTCCTCTGTTTCATCCCTTCCGGGAGACTACCAAGTGTTTAACACAAACCACACTACCTTAATTTCTCAGGGATTTGGGTTGTTTTATTTTTGCGAATTTCTTATTTTAGAAGTAAGGTCCCTATAGTTTTTATGAGAAAGAGCTATTGTTATTGTTTTAATCCTCACTTGAGGACATGCTTATCGATTTTAGAGAGAGGGGAGGGAGGGGGTGAGAAAGGAAGAGAAACGTCAATTGGTTGCCTCTCACATGTGCCCTGACTGGGGATCAAACCCGCAGCCTAGGTCTGTGCCCTGACCAGGAATCGGACTGTGGCCTTTGGGTTTATGGGATGATGCTCCAACCAACAGACCCACACTGGCCAGGGCAAGAGCTACTATTAAGAAATATCTAAGATAGCTTTGAGACCACTAGGATCAGGTGGCCAGGCATGGGCATTCTTTGAAAAGAGGGACTTTGTGTTGACAGCACCAAGAGCAGGACTTGGTACCTGGATTGAGTTTAACAATGGAATGTGTGAGTGAGTGAAGAGTCCTTGGTAGAAGGTGGGAGGGGGAGGTTGCAATGCTTGGTGATCCTCTGCATAGACATTCCCTCAAGTCTTGGTTGTTGACCAGTTGTGGGTTTGAAAACACAGTACAGAAGAGGAGGACCTCCCCCAGCTCTGCCCCAGCCAGTCACACCAGCTGGGACATGCTGCTGTAGCAGACAGATACAGGAACCAAATCCTGGCTACCTATCTCTGAGAATAATCCTTTCTTATTGGCTAACTTTTGAAAGCCAGCTGGAAGTACCATAAATTAGGTAAAAAGACACGTGACAAGTTGGGAACTTATATCACACAGAGAGGACTAATTTCTTTAGTGTACAAAGTATTGGGAACTGCCCTGCCTCATTTCAGAAGCTGTAACCCCCCCATGGCTAAGGCTGAGTGAGCGACCTTCAGACCATAAGCCACTAAGGAGACAAAGCTTATCTCCCTGGCAGAAGCTCCACTTCTGCTCCTTTTACTTCATCCATAACTGGCCCCCAATGCTTGATCGGTTAGCCAAAGACGGGTAAGATTCCCCAAGGGGGGAATGACCTAAGACAGGCATGATCATGTGGAGGCCCCAGGAAAGGACTTGGGGGGCTATGGAGAAAGGGGGTGATGGACCCTTGCCCCTTGGCTTTGACATAGCCTGAGTCCTCATTCAGTCTGCAAGAAGTCCCTGATCTCTTGGCTGCCTTACCTCCCCTGCCTGACTTAAGCCTGAAACAATGACAGAGGGCGGTGCAGCCCTGTGCTGGAAAGGGCGGGTTCCCCAGGTGATCAGACCCGAGAAAGAATGCATAAAATCCTGTGAAAACTGCCTTGCTAACAATGCTCTCCATTAAAAGTCTGAGCAGGAAATGAGTTTGTTTCCCAAAGTTTTGTAGCCCTTTAGCTAACAGACCCTGACTCAGAATAAGCCCTCAGAGTTCTTTGTATGTTATCTATTGTTTGATTCTTACTGCCTGACCATGATTAATGAACTTTACCTATATTCCTGTGCAAATTGAGAC
>PVKM010035531.1:0-15153 GCA_004027735.1 Carollia perspicillata | reverse complement strand
TTCTTATTTCAGCCATTTTAAAACATTTTAACCCACTGGATAACTACAGTTTGTAAAACCAAGAGAGGACAGCAGAATCTGGAAATTACATAAGAATATGTTCTCAGATGGCTGTAAGATTTCCAGCAATCTTGAGTACATTGCACTTCTGTAACTTTATCTGTGAAAGTCAGAATTTTCTTATGATACTCTGTAATCTGTCTTAAAAATACCTCTAGGTTAATACCCTAAGTGGCAAAATCCAAAAATTATCCCAGAGATATAGGATGTTAACATATACATAGTCTACCATGAAGACCTCACTAAAATTCTTTCTTTGATTGGATAAAGCACATTAGCTTACAATAAACATTTTCCCCAAAATTCAAGTTTCCTAACAAATGCAGTCGAACACCCACCGGGCATCCTTCCACTAAATAGGAAAATCATGGTAAACTCATGTTTATTTGACATTGCTATAAATAAATGTTTATTTCTGTTTAAAGTTTGTTTTACTATGCCCCCTTTAGTTCAATAGTTGTATGACTACGAGCAGTGGCACTGGCCTTCTATCCCCCACCTCCCTCCCCCGGGAAAGAAGAGATCAGCCCCCTGGCACTGCTTGAAGTCTGCGGAGTGAGAACAAGGATTGAGAGAGGGGTTGATGGGCCTGAGCAAGCAGAGATGAAGTGAGTGCTAGGAGAGGCAGCTCCACGAAAGTAGAAGTCAGAGAATGTGAATTTGTAATGAAGGACAGGGGAGAAGTAGAGGGGAGGGGCCGGGAGAGAGAAGTTGGGAAAGAAAATTGAACCCATTCAAGAATGCCTGAGTTGAAGCCTCTGGCGAGGAGGGGTCCAGAAAAGTTTGGAGTCAATTTGGCATCTCCTGCCTCCTGTGTGAAGATATTTGTTCTCCTCTTTCATTCTTGTCCTCCTTCCGCTCCTAAATAGAGGTGTTCTATTACATTGGTCCTCATCTCCTTCTTTCTCTTTGCCTCACTTCACTTCCCTTTCAGACCCTCATCTGTAGCAAGCCTGCCTAGTCCCATTGCTTCAAGGATCCCAACCAAGAGAACAGTTTACAGTTTACCTGATCTCTACCTCCAGCGTGCAGCTCACTTCCTGGGGCCAGCCCTGCATTTTCTGATAGACACCTCCACCTGGATTCTACCACCCCACCCAAATTGGTGTGTCTAGAATTATCCTGACACAGGAGGGATAATTGATATAGTTGTCCTCATTTTACAAATGTAAACACAGGTTCATTTTACATAAGTAAACACAGGTTCGGTGGTGCCAAATAACTTGTTACAATTACTGAGTTGCAACTTTCATTTTTCACAAACCCTGACTGTTAGAAAGTCCTTAGCATTTTCATTATTTTAGGGTGCCATACTCAGCCCTTCTCACCAAGCTTAGATTCTGAGAGATACAGTTCAAATAAGGTTAAATGATTTCTTTTAGGTTTCCAGGAATGAATATCTGTGTCCTTCAGCATACAACTAACCAAATGAATATATATTTTGTTCTCAGAATTTATAACTTTTGTATGTATCAATGGTCGTGTCCTGTGTAATTCAAATGCTATACTTTGATACTTGATACAAGTTTATCATTGATGACATTTTAAAAGGCACCTGAAAAACTCTGTGTCTTTTTTTTTGTCAAAATTACTTTTACACCCACACAAAGAACATTTCACTGATGGCCCATATAATCCGGCTGAAGTCTTATGGATTGTTCTTCACTTGTGGTTTAGAAGAAGTGTAGCATGCAACATCCCACGTGTCTGGGCAAGGAAACGCCTCAGGCTCCTTCCAGATACCTTGTTTACCTGACTCGATGAGCCGCTGGCTGAAATTAAGTGGCAAACCATAAATGTTGATAAACGCTTCATAAAAGGGCACAAACGCGAAAAGGGCCTTCAGGAGAATAATCACTTCATCAGCTTGAGGCAAGCTTTCAGGGTAGTGCTGTCCAGTCAAAACATAATGAGAGCTGCATATGTAATTTTAAATTTACTAGTAGCCACACTATAAAAAGTAAAAAAATAAAATAAAATAGCAAAACGGGTAGAATTACTTTGAAGAATAAAGTTTATTTAACCCAACATAGCTAAATTGTCATTTAACAGGTAATCAATATAGATATTATTAATGAGACACTTTACTTTTTTTCATACTGGGTCTTCGAAATTTGGTGTGTACTTCATACTGGACACTTCAGTTCTGATTAGCCCCGTTCAAAGTGTTCCAAAACCACGTATGACTAGTGGCTGATTTCAAAGCTGCTTGATTGCAAAGGAATGAATAGTGTATTGTATCCTATTCTTTCTTTAGGCCCAGAAGAACGTCTGCCTTCAGCCTCTGAGCTTTGCTCCAGCTCTTCTCACTTTAGCTTTGGAGTCCCTGTGGGAGTGCACCAGGTTCCAGAAATCCCACAACCAGTAGCTTCACTCAAGACAAGTAGCATGAAAATATGATCCATCTGATGATCAAATCCATCCTGGGCCCCATTTCACATTTTCATTAAAATGATAAATATTGTCATGGTATGCTTGCTTTCTAATAGTTTCGAAATGCTACAAGAACTGTTAACCAAAGCCTCTGTCCTGCCCCGGCATTACCTGAAGATTGACTAATTGAAGATTAGTCAAACCCTGACAAAGGTAGCCATAACCACATCCAAAGGAAGTGAATAATTTTCTTGCAGCCAAATAAGTTGTGGGTTTTATCCTATCCATCGCTCATAATTCTAACATGTTTTTTTGTATGCAGAAGGGTGACTCATTATCACTGTCCACATAATAATTGCACACCCCTGAAAGAATGATTAGTTTGCATTCTGTTTCACACTAACATAATCATTAATATAAATCAGGCAAGAGGTCTCAAATAGCATAAAGCCTAAGATTCTTATATGAATCCCATTTTGTCTTCTAGAAGAAAGGAGAAAGACAATTTCTCCTGTGATTATTCAAAAGCAACAGGAAGGCAAAAAAGAAGAATGACCCACAATTAGCGTGTGACAGGTGCAGAAAAGAACAGGGGCCATCACACTACGTGGGAAGAGTGGTCTTCACTGGCCTGTCCTCTCCAAACCACAGACTCTTTTTTCTTTTTTAAATTTGCATTTCTCTCATGAATTTATTTTATTTTATTTATTTTATTGTTGTTTTACTAAAGTTGTCTACATTTCCCCCTACCATTCCCCGCTGCCCCATCCATCCCTACCTCCCACCCTCCATCCTGCCCCCTTTGGCTTTGTCCATGGGTCCTTTATACGTGTTCCTTGATGGAAAGACTGTCTGCATTAAAGACTCCTAGGGCTAAAGAAGCCCTCACTCCGTTACAGTTCATACCAACACAAAGCACGTGGGCTCACTGGAGACTCCAGTGCAAATGGAATATTTAAAAGAGGCTCATTCATCATCCAATAAAATGGAAAGAAATTGAAATGTTATTCCTCCATACAGGGTAATTGTGGCTCATTTCAAAGTCTGAAAATTGGCTATAAGATAGAAAATGGACAGTCGGCCCTTCTCCTTTTCAATCCTTTAGTCTCTCTTTCATTCCATTCTTTGTGTCTGACCCTCCCACTGTTTTGTGGGAAGAAAGTCATAAAGCATGTCCTCATCCTCTCTTTTTCCTCCTCTTCATTATCAATGCTCTCCATAGCCACGGTGTCTCGAGTGCTCACTCTGTTGAAAGCACGGTAGTAGGCACTGCACATTTGCAGCATTGTATGTAAACCATAGAACCTTAGTGGTGAACAGTTATAGCCCTAGCTGAGGGATGAGGAGACAGACTCTGAGACACAGCCTCCTCAAAGTCCCAAAGCTAGGACATGGCATGTCTGGGGGTTAACCGAGTGCCGTCTGACAGCAAAGCTTATATCGGTAACCTTGCTATTACATTACCAGTGTCCTCTCTTGTCACTCAGTCAGTGCTTATGAAATATATAAATGCACTAAATAAATAAATAAGCTTACAAATAAATATACTTACCTTCAGATGTATTCACCTGCTCTCCTTGACGCAACACAGCCCTCTGTAGCTGCCTCTTTGACATTGCAGATAGTATGGGGACTAACCAGGATCTCGGCCCCAGTCCCAAGAGGTGTGTTAAACAGTGAGGAGCACATACTCTGAGGGTATGTAGATCATCTGGACCCTCAAGGCCCAAAGCATTAGGAGGAGGCACTGATACCTTCCAATCGGATGAGGGTGATTAGAACAAAGCACAGCCTTTGCCTAAAGCTTTGGCTGTGGGTCCTTGACCTTTCTACAGTCCTAAGTTGAAGTGGAGAATGCTTGCAAAAAGTTGCCATGAAACAGTTTAGTTTTTAATAGGCTAATGCTGCTATGCTATTTTATCAGCTGTCCAAATAAGACACTTCCCTGGCCCAGAAAGCCCCTTTCCTGCCTCTGCTGCCCCACAATGTGTCTGCCCTCCCTTCTTACTCTCACTCCAGACCTCTGAGGGTAGTTATGCCTTGGTGAAAGTCCCTTACGTAGACTCCTGTCCCCACCGGCATGACCAAAACTATCCCAAAGCTTCTAATCGCTCAGTCTTATCACTGCCTACCTTACACCTCTCAAGCTATGCCTCTGCTCAGTTTCACCTCTTGTCCACATTTTAGAGTCTATGTATATTTCTTCTCACTGGATGAAATGATACTTTGGGAAAGCATGAGAGTATTGATTTTACTATATCAGGCTCTCAGATGATGTGTAGGAAGACTCCTCCAGGGGTGCTGACTGAGGTCCATCTCCTCCTCTCTCTGCCCATCCTGGAAGAATGGCACTCTTTATGTCCATCATTTGTCAGTCACAGCATGCAGAAGAGAAGACTGCTTACAATGGACAATGGGAAATGATGCATTCACTTTTTTCACTCAGGCACATCTATCTTTCTGCTCCCACTTCATGCCATGCCCCAACTCCTACTATGTGCACTAATAAAACCACACACCCATGTTTACTCAGAGATGCTGAACTATTGTAACTTCATTCACTTGTGTGCGTAGTTCCACATATCTGAAGTGCCACCCTTTCTGTATTTTCATTCATTTGATTCATTTATTTTTGTGCTTCAATATTTATCTCAGCTGCCTGCTCTACCAGGTAGCTTTCTCTGGGTTAAGTGACCTTGCTGAATTAACCAATACATACTTCCTTTACCACCATTGCCACGTCAACTTGAAATTCACTTACGTGTGCATCTATGTTTGTCTGGAGGTTATAAGCTTCTAGATGGCATAGGAAATGTCTTTATTTATTTTTGTACTACCAGGAACTAGAACAGTGCCTAACATGTAGTTCGTGGCCAATCAATACTTGTAAAAAATCTGAACTGAACCATCAGTTAAATAAGGTTATATGATTCACCATATTCATTCATCTGAAAAATACATATTAAATACCTTTTATTTGTACTGCAAGCTAGGATGGTACAATGAAGGAGACAGATGCTGTCTTAGCTATCCCAGATACTAGAGTTTAATTGGAGGCAGATAATTAAACAAGCAATTGTAATATGATAAGGAAAATTCTAAATGTTGGGAAAGCACCCTGGAGGGTGCCTAAATCAAAATAAGTTAATGTCTTGCTAAGAAAAGTGGCAACTTGGCATAGAAATGACATGTTTGCTGTAGAGCCAAGCTATTCGACTGGGTTTCAAATTCTGGCTCATTTACTTATTGACTATGAGCTTAGGAAAGTTTATTAATTACTTGGAGCATCAATGTCCAACATAAAGAGTCCACCTTTGTGAAAAGCAAAAGTTAAAAGTTTCAGAAAAAGATATAGTAGAATACCTTTATAAGCTCAGAGTAAGGAATGGTATCTTAAACAAGATATAAAAAGTAAATAGAAATATTTATTGATTGCACTACATTAAATAAAACCCTTTTCACTTCAAAAGACATTATTTTTGAAAGGAAAAAACAAAACCTTAGGCTGAGAGAACTTATCTGCAACATATTCAACCAGCAAAAGGTTAATATCCAGAATATTTTAAAAATACACAGAAATCAATAAGCAAAAAACAGAAACTAAAACATATGAACAGCCAACTCAATAGAAAAGGGACTTGAATAGCTAATAAACTTGTGAAAATATGTTTGGCCTTACTAGTAATCAAGAACATTTAAATTAAATAGTATTATTCCATTTCACATCTATGGCATTGACAAAAAATGAAAGATCTGAGAAATGCTGAGGAGAATCAGTTTGGTTTTTGGAACCCCTGTGTTCCCCACTATATCTAGTGGATAGACTCTGTGTTCAGGAATATGGAATTTTGGAGTAGCAGCCTCAATAAACTGCATGGTTTGCCCTCGCCTGTAAGAACAGTGTGCCTCAGATAAGGGATACAACAATTGCCTGCGTCTCTGGACTGAGCAGGTACGTGGAGCCAAGCCAAGCTGAGTTCAGCAAAGCAAGCAGAGTAAAAGTACCACTGGCCTGCAGCTCTTCGGTAACATGAACAAGAAATAAATATTTATGGTTGTTAGCCTCTGATATATCGGCATGGTTTATTGCCACAGAAAAAGCCAACTAGTTCACTGATAAAGATGAATAGTATTCCACAATGCATCCTGGTGCTCAGGCTGTCTTCCACCCATCAGGTACCTCGGTCCACCTTTTTGGCAAGGAACAAAGGGTGGGGTGACTGGCCAGCTGTGAAAACCAGAGAAATTGGGAAAAACACTTACCCATAACACACCCAAATCATGCACTTGTGAGAAGTGAGCCATCTGTTAGGGCAGTGAGTCCTCTTCCCATCCTCACGGGCCCCCTCCCTAACACCAACCACTGTTCCTCTGTGTGTCCTCCCAAAGCACCTAGTAGTCACTGCTGGACTGGGTCAGAGCAGCCACTAATTAAATTAAACTGATTAAAGCATCATTACCTTCTAGTCTAACTTGTATTCCAAATTATGTTGATTTCTATTGTCCAACATAGTTTGTTAATTATTCAATAAATTAAAGAGAATTGAAATATTCTATTAACAAAATGTCAACAACGTTTTAAATGATTTGAATATAACCCTCTTCTCTTTCAGATTCCCAGGGAAAATTTAATTCAATTAGATTGTTCAAAAATCATAACCCCAAAGAATGTAATGTCTACAACAATGAAAATCAGAATCTGAGTTATCCTGTTGTTTTGATTTAAATATAAAAAGTAAAGTTCCAAATTTCTTCCCTTTATTATTGCTAATACAGTAAGATTCTTCACTATATTTGATTTGGAGAGCAGCCAGGTGGTTGTCTCTTGGTGGCCCAGCAGACCTAAAAACCCTGTCCTCAACTACACATGCGCATAGTCTTTTCAGCTAATGGGGTCAAGCTCCTCCTTCAGCCACTCCCTGGTGAATGACTTCACACTGCAGGGATGAGTCACTTCAGTAGGGTATTTTGCACTTAGTGAGGAGGACATCCCCTTCATGTCCTCTAGAATTGCTGTCCGTCCTCTTTTGCCCAGTTTGAAGGAGGAAAGAGGCTACTGTCTGCAATTAAAAGTGCTTCCATCCCAAGGCAGAGTCCGTAACCTCCTGCCCTGCAAGGTGCTAGGCCTGCCAACACGTAGCCAGTGCTCGATGCCTTTTGGAACACCAGGTGTCAGCTCCCAGACTGAAGATCTCTTGGGAAATCTCTGAGATTTCTTGGGAAATCATTGCATGTAAGGTCACGGAACAAGCAAAATCAGCCAGAAGATTTCTGATATCCCATGTTCAGACAATCACCTCTAATTCCAGATACTGATTTGTATATCCTAGAATCTCATCTCCAGTTTTAGTGTATTGCCCAAACAACTTCTTCCCCCAGTCCAGGGCATATTCCTTTGGGTAGAATTTATGCACTACCTCATTTACATGACCCCTTAATATTCCTGTGCTTGTCCCAAGTGCCCATAGACACTTCTGAGTCCCATGTAGGTCCTTAAAGAGGTTATTTTGGCAGGAAACTGATTTTATGCCACTTGTACCATAAGTTAGTCATTAGCATATTCCTAACTTTTCTTTCTAATCACCTCAATGCTGCCATTAATCGATGCCAAATAAGTTAAGTATCTATGGTCCCTGGCTATGTCCTATAGCTTGTATAACAATAACCAGAATTCCTGCCTGAAGACCCTATGCTGTAAGACACAGATATCCTCATAGTTAATGTAGTTACATTTCCTCCCCCCACTTCTGGTTAGGAAGTTAAGAGCATGATCTGAGAGTCTGGGTCTCCAGTGACCTCAGGCTAGAACTCAAACCAGAGAATGTTGTTTTTGCCTTAGAGCCCTTAACTTATGAGCAGTAATAGACCGGACAATGCCAGAGTCTATGACATTCAGTAAGTTACTCTTTAGTGATGAGAACAAAGGCAACATATCCTCTTGTCTGTCTATCTGTCTATCTCTCTAATGGTGGGCTAGTTTACAACAAAGCAGTCCTGCAAATTAACCATTCCTTGGGCTTCGGGTACCGCTGTACTTTCTCTGAGGGTAGCATTACACAAGATGGTCAGACTGCCACTCAGCCATGGTTTGTAAAGTCTGGCCATGCTAGAGCAATATAGCCATCTCAGCTGGTATTGTGAACTGTTGAGATCCATCAGTTTGTTAGATTCATCCTAACACATCATGTTTAGCTCTTACAGTTACTTAATTTACAAATGCAGCCTCTTAAAATACAGCCTTTATGTTAAAATAGATAAAAATTTGCATCCTAGTCTCTCATGGTTGCTTCTCTAAATATTTTATATTTAAGTTATGTACTTGGTCCCAAAGTTTTCCACAGCATCTGAGGAAGTGCTGGAGTCTTCACATTTCTCCACTGTCCCCAAGTAGCACTAATTTTCTCTGAATTCCACAGGGTCAGTTTTCCAGACATTTGTGTCTCCTTGTCTCTAGAATGTGAGCAGTAAGATGATTTAAAAAAAAATCAAAGTTCAGGATCAATAGATACCTGCAAAATTGAGGCCAGGCTGTGAGGTTTCTTGAGCAGAATAATAATATGATAACCTAGAGTTTTCTATTAATTTGTATGGGACAGAGTGGGGATGAAAAGAACAGAAGAGAAAAGGAGAATATGTGCTTATTTCCTTCATCATAAATTCAGTCGTTTTCATAGATTTTGTGCTTATGTCCCATTTGTCCTATCTTAGTTTAGGTCGTCTACAGACTTGTGAGTAAATAGGTTATTTGGAAGGCGATCCCAGAAAGCACGAGTGAAGGAATGGGCAAAGTGACACAAGAAAGGAAAAAAAGCCAATAGATTCTACACTAAAGATCAGGTAGGTTTCTATTGTGGACAACTGGAGTGTAATCCTCTGGGAGCCCCCTGAGGTAGTATGTGGAGTACAACTCAGATTTGTTCCACAGAGGGTCAAAGAGACTGGGGTCCTTATCCACTGATTCCAGTCTCTCACTGGTAGATGCTTGCCAACGGGGCATTAAATTCCGATGCTTCCCTACTGCCTTCTGTGGGCTGAGCAAGCACTCATGGTGCTGGAAGAAACAGAGAGAAGCAGGAGCTTGAGACGGGAAGCTACCTGCACGTGTGGGAGCTGTGCATCACATCCACAGACGAACCTGGGGGCAAGCTGAGGGTAACATGGACACAGGTATTAGCAGTGTGTACTCCTACTCCTTGGTGATTTTTGAGGCTGAGTAGTTTTTGATGAATCAGTTCTTGCCTAAGCCCTTTAGTGGTTTTCAGGCAGTTTGGGACTTTTCGAAGTTATGTATATAATTTTAACTGTGTGAGGAGTGTTTATATTCAGTGGCTACCCTGGGAATGAAAATATAGCTGAGGGTACAGTCTGTCTGCTAAATCTATGTACCATGTACCATGCCACACAGATGTTACTAATGCAACAGAATTCCTAGAATTTTTTCCTTAATTTCATTTCTTTTACCCAAGGGAATTTAAGTCATGTGCTGTTGTCTACTAGAAATTCCATCAAATAGCTAAAGAACCCTCTTTCAGAGTCTTTATGTAACTTTTGTATTTGCCAGAGTACAAGAGGCAATAGATTCTCCCCGTCACCCACCGACCTTTCTTGAAGATCTCATGGGGTGCACATCTTACCCTTAGGTGTTTGGGCCTTAGTCCTCATCTCAGCTTCGTTCTTTGCTCACTTATTGAAAATCTTATATTTTTTATTTACTCCTCACTCCCCGCATTTAATTGAAGTGTTATGCATTGAAGATGAGAGTCCATCCTCTGAGTCCATGACCTTGGGGACTCATCATTTTCAAAGTAGTTATTTGGCACTTTGTTGGGAAACTTCAACTCATATTGCGAATCATCAAACTCATCTATTATTGCTAAAATGAAATACGGTCTGTGGCCATTTTTTGATTTCTTAACTTGCGAGTTCTATTTCTGCAGTTTCAGCGGGAACATACAAGCTAGAGACTCTACTACTACAGAAGCATTTTAACACGCCCTTTTAGTTCCTGTGGTATACCAGAACATGGTCACAGCCTGGTTTGGGTCTCAGGCACTTTATATCTGTATGCTTCAAATTTGATACATGATCTACCTTACATTTCATCAACTTCTTTTTCATAAAAAAGTTGATCTACAGGATCAAACTCTATTACTCAGGGTTCTCCATAGAAATACAACTAATAGGAGAACTTCCAGGAACTATTGATGGAACTAATAAGATAAATAGGAGAGAGAGAGAAATTGATTTAATATTGGAATTGGCTCATGCATTTTTGGAGGCTAAGTGCTATAATCTGCCATCTTCAAACTGAAGAATCAGGAAACCAGTGGTGTAATTCAGCCTGAGTTTCAAGGCCTGAGAATCAGGGGTCCAATGGTATGAGTGTTCTGGTCTGAGTCTGAAAGCTTGAAAACCAGGGGCACCGATGTTCGAGGGCTAGAGAAGATAGATAGATGTCTCTGCTCAAGCAGAGACAAAAAAAATTCATCCTTCCTCCTTCTTTTTGTTCTATGTAAGCCCTCAATGATGTCCACTTGCCCTGGTGAGGGTGATCTTCTTTACTCAGACTACTGATTCAAGTGCTAAACTTTTCCAGAGGCACCTTCCTACACAGGCTCAGAAATGTTTTACCAGCTACTTGGGCATCTCTTAGCCTGATCAAGTAGACACAAAAATTCACCATCACATAAACATTTTGTGGGATTCTAACTTTATCATAGACCCAATTGTTACCCCAACCAACGTGTGGGGGCCATCTATCAATACTCCAAGCCCTTTTAAGGACCTGACTCCAAAGGAAAATGATAGGGGTTCATCAGCAAGGTAATGTATCTGGGCTGATGGTCCTGCCTTAAGTATTGTTATTACTGTGGGTGGTAAAAACCATCTTAAGTGATTATCTGCTGAGTGCAAGGGCTTTGCTATGCTTCTCATACCTGGTCAGGATGAGTTACAAAAATAATGCTCCATTCTCTTTTTTTCTCTAAGCTGTTTTTAAAGGTAACTGGCTCTGATTCCTGAGCATCTGCCAGGGATCTTGATATTGCCAGGTGCTAATTTCCATTACCACCCTCCAACCATGTATACTAATTACCCATCCTTAGAATACTCATATTTCTACCAAATATTGATCATTACTATAGCATGTACTATCTCCTTAAATCTGTTGGATTGTCTTGCCTAACAGGTTGAGATTTTATGAAGGCCCATTGTTCTGAGCATGTTCTGAATCTAGTATTTGGCAAACTGTAGGTTATTATACTTGTTTCATGGAGGTCCATGTGGAGTCGAAAGACAGGATATATCAGGCAATGTGTTCGTTACTGAATTTGCTTATAATATCTAGTACCTCTCTGAAAACAAATGGAAGGAGTTTTGTGGTAGTTACATCCTCATCCACCAACCTCTAAGTCACTCCAAATAATGTACAAATAAGGCTTTTCACACCAACAAGATTTTATCTCAGCATAGCTAAGCACCCAGGAGGCATAAACCACAAGGTTTTTTTCTTGCAATATACTTTTATTAGGCCTATGGTTACCATATAATATGAAATTATGATACATTTTACATGTAAAATATTACTGAACCATGAAATATTTCACATTGTGAAATATTATAAACTATGAATATGAAGGTATAGCAGCAACTTACAAAATGTTTCTGATTTATTTTTACATTAAAATATTAACCAAACTACATGTGCACAGTGATTAGAGGTAAACAAAGATTTGAATGGAAATATTAAGAAAATTTTTATTGGTTGGTACCATAGAATTATGGGTGAACGTTTTTAGATTAAGGAATATTTCAGTTACTACTATAATTATAAATAATGACAAAAATAAGCAAGAAAAATCAAACAGCATCTTGTATAAAAGATTCTATTTAATCATCATAGTTAAACCTGAAGAACAAATTGATTACATTTAGAATCTGGCTGGATGAATAAAAGTTCACAAAGCAAGATCTTTAGAGATTTATGTAAATAGGGAATTATTTTAAAGTACAAGAACACTGGTAGTTATGTCCTTGTACTGATCAAGGCACAGCATCCTTACGTATCTTCTGGAATCAGACCACCTCCATCTAGCTGCTCATCTGTCTCAAGGAGACCATTCAAGGTGAAGGTGAACCGAAGACTGGTTGTGCGTGGCAAAGCACACTGCTCATGCTCACTAAAGAGACGTATCAGATTCAGGCTCTCATTTCACCTTTGACTCTTTATTGCTCTCCACCAGTTGTTCTATACATGATAGTTTAACAAGTGAAACTTGTTTTCTTGGTATCTAAACAACAGATAGAAGTAAAATGTTCATGCCCATGGGCATGGTTGCTTCAACTTTGAATATAGCATTGAATATTCCTTTGGGAACCTTTCAACCTGGGCCATGTGCTCGCTGAAGAAATACACTATAACAGGATCATCTCAAGGTCTCTCCTTTCAAAGAGCAAGAAAGACTGTCCTTACTCGTTTCCTATGACAATACTTTTTCTAATCCTATTATTATGACTTTGCAAAAAAAAGTCCCTCTTACTCATAAAAATAATATCCAGAATCATCTTTAGCCTCTCCCACACATTGCCATCATTTTTTGGCGAGACAAACCTACCTTAGCTTTAACCTCAACATTCCACAGCATCATCTCTAGGCAATCATGCCATTTGTGATCATAACATTTGTGCCAATCAAAAATTGCTTCCTGAGGCTTCAAATATAGTGTAGTAAATAAAGTGTGAGAAGCTGCCTTAGGTAAATGAACCACTCTCTGGAATCGATCTATATTAATGTAAATTACTTGAAGACACAAGGTGAATGAAATAATGTTGCACATTCCCTATGATTATTTCTGGAGTACTGTGTGTATAGCCCCAGCCCATGCTCACTATTGCTTCCTAAAGGAAGTGAAAAGCCATATGGACAATCCAACTCAGACCTTCAAAACCCAAGTGGCTAACACAATTCCAACTCCAGCACTCTTTCCAAACTGAGCAATTTGCCTATGGTATTGGCGATACAATCAAGCTGGTAATGGGGACATGGTAAATAGCTGGGTTACATTGCTACAGAGTTACTCTGGTTAATATAGTAATAATAGTACAACTTTAAAACATAAAATTCAATGCGTTTAGATGGAGTCAATCAATGGGCCTGGGCAGCACCCTGATAATGCAAGTCTGAAGTGGACTCCCAATATCACAACCGTCACACTTACCCATGAAGTTTTATTGGAATCTATTGTGAAATTCCATGGATGAGTTGTGGATGGAGTTATTAACTCCAAGGCTTTGTCTTGATTGTTTAGCTCATCTGGCCAGGACGCAGCACAAGGAGGACAAGAATGTGGTAATGATCACAGGGAGGATTTTATCTACAAAAAAATAATGACACTTGGCTTTTGGAAAACTTTTGGCAATCAAAGTGAATGTGGACATATAAGTCTGGGAATTAATTTCAAACCAAACAAAGCCACACCATGAAACCTTAAAACAGAAGGTGTGGCTATGTTGTCATATTCTTCCTACTGCCTTTCAAATATTTCCCCTCCATGAGGCTTCCCCATTCATTTAGGGGTGGGGGTGGGAAGCAATGCTTGTCAAAACATTAAATTCCCCCTTGTTCCTTCTGGCCCAAACTTTTCTTAGTGAGATGACAAATGAGTTAGTAATAGTGATAATAACACTAATAATATTATCTTACATTGATTGAGTACTTCCTATATGCCAGCATTATATTAAAGGCTTTAAATGCTTTTTTTTCTCACTTGATTCTAACAACACTCTCATGAGATAGGTAACTTCTGTCAGCCCAGGTGGAGAGGTCGAGGCTCCAAAAAGTTTGAATAATTTGCCGATGATAAATGACAGCACCAAAGTGTAAGTGCTGCCTGACTCATTCAAACAACACTGTGGGTTTAACCATATTTTTGGTGCTATGTCAACTCTAGAAATATAAACTATTAAAACTACATTAATTCAGAGAACTTTAACGGTCCACGCTATCCTCAACTCATACATGGTCACTGGACTCTCACCACCAATCACTTCAATATTTGTTGCAGATAAACTGCACTATGTACTGGTGACTAATGTAGTATTGTTTATGACCTTTAGGTTAATGAGAAATATGTACTGATCTTTGAAAAGATGATGCTACTGAGATGATCCAACCATAAAACACTTTATGCACTTTATGTTGATTTCCTAGTTGTGGCGATGCATTCCTTTCAATTTCTCTGAAATGTTCACTTTATTTTAGGAGGCTACATTCTTTTCTCTTTCCATTGTTGACACAACTGTGTAAAGTTAAAGTAAATGAACTGGCCCACATAGATGCTACCCACACCTTTGCTTTCCACTAACCTGTATTCTGTTCGGCTGAACTGAGCAAAGCAAACCAAAGAATTCTAGTTAATAACTCTAACAACCACCCACGCTACCATGGAATTTTGCACAAGAGTTTCTGGTGAAATTCCAGAGATAAAATGTTATAGATATGAAACCTAAGATCACTGTTTCTGTCCAGCCTGGGACTTGGACTGTACTGTCAATGTGCCCTCTCTGTATCTATCTAACATTAATCAATCTGCTTTAGTCTTACAATGAACTACAGAATGACTTGGCAGGAATCAACCTCAGCCATCGAAGTTAGTGTACTTCAAATACAAAGTTGGTGGTGTTACCAATCCTGGAAAGCAATTTCTTCCTTGGAAAGAGTAC